>MJUU01006246.1:25882-49688 GCA_002080025.1 Modiolus philippinarum
TATAGTTTTGGAAATAATAGATGAAAAATACGAAAATTAAAAAAATTCGGTGAAAAAAGGGCAATAACTCCTACAAGGGTTTATGGATTTTCTTCAAAATTTCAGGGTAGGTAGATCTTGATATGCTGAACATTTTTGCAATTTACATTTGACTTCTATCTGTTACACTTTTTGAAATAAAAAATAAAAAATGCAAAAATTTTGAAAATTTTACGGAAAAAGGGCTATAATTCCGAGATGGGCTTTACGATTTTCTTCAAAATTGCACACCAGGTAGATCTTGTCATGCTGATCATTTTTACCCCATGTCAGAGTTTTGATATCTGTAACGGTTTTCGAGTTATTAGCCAAAAACTGCAATTCACCCCTATGTTCTATTTTTAGTAACAGCAGCCATGTTGTTTGGTCTACGAACATAAAAATCACAAACTTGAAAGGTGAGCTAAAAACGCCTAAATAAGCTAAGTTCAGAGCTATGCAAGATGGAGACAATCCTTAGTTTTTAACAAAATTTTCTTAAATTTAGGTATTGCAAATTCCCAGATAAAACCGGTTGATGGGCCATCTGTTAACGATACATTTTTTTCTATGTAGTCTTTTTGGCTATGGTCATTTATCATTTATGTGGTGTAATAAATAAATGTTTGTGGTGGTTAAAGTTGTTTAATTTGACAGCGTAAATCTCACGCTTTTTTGGGCAAAAATCAAAAACACAAAGACCCAATTTCATTTCTATGAAACCTAACAAAATCCCATGAATTTCCATTCATGTTTTCTGTCCTAATTTTCTTCTCACAAGAATGTTAATTCTCTTCAGTTATTGATTTTGATTGCTCTGAAGAGATTTCCATGTGCCTCCTTTTCAACCTTTTCTCCGATCGAAACTTCTATGCTACTTCAGATCCACTGAAACATTTCATTATTGGTCGAGAAGGTAGAATAGGAATTGCCATAAAGCCCTGGTCGCTCTAACCTGTCAAAACATCCCAATTGCTCTGATCTGTCATAGACCCCTGACTGCTCTGACCAGTCATAATGCTCTGACTGCTCTGACCAGTCATATAGCCCTGACTGTTCGGACCATTAAAACCCTGATTGCTCTATCTTATCATAGAATCCTGGCTGTTCTGTCCGTGAGATAAAATTAATCGTTCAAGAATGAAGTCAAGAAAGTTTCATTCAAAGTTGGTGAAAGTAAAACAATAAGGATATTCAGAAAGTCAAAATTACAACTGAGAAACTGGCATCATAACTATGCAAATATAAAATAGAAGCAGCCTCTGTAAAAAGATGAAAATGAAAGGAAATGGGGTAAATGTCAGGGAGACAACATCCCATATCCAGGTTAAAACGACCCAAAACAAAGCATCTAGGGGTCACCGTACGGTCTTCAACACAGTGAGGAACCTCACACCATATAGCAAGCTCTAAATTTTAAAAGAGTTTTTTTTTACTATCGTTTAATAGACGAAATTAGACATATATTGCATGCAAATATTATCAACCTCAATTACATTGAAGGTTTCAAGGACTTTGACTCAAGTTATTTTAGAGTTTCGGTTTGAACTGTCATTACGGATTCTTTTTTTTCACTTTTTACTGGCATGATCATCTTTTTTCATTATCTACCATATTTCAAAAGCAGTCACCCTGCTACCGGACACTGTCGAAATGGACGGAAGGTCCACAGAGCCATGAAATACAAAAATACCGGTTCAATAAATCAGTTTTTTTAAATGCCTGTAACAAGTCAACATTGCGGTTTACAATTTTTTCGTTGGTTTTGCAGCTACGTTGTCTTTTTCACCCTTTTGACAATTCTTCTCGGTAATTTTGTTATATTCCCCCATTTTTACCCTTTTAACAATTCTTCTCGGTAATTTTGTTATACCCCCATTTTTACCCATTTGACAATTCTTCTCGGTAATTTTGTTATATCCCCATTTTTACCCTTTTGACAAGTCTTCTCGGTAATTTTGTTATATCCTCCCATTTTTACCCTTTTGACAATTCTTCTCGGTAATTTCGTTATATCCCCCTTTTTACCCTTTGGACAATTCCTCTCGGTAATTGATTTATATCCCCCTTTTTACCCTTTTGACAATTCTTCTCGGTAATTTTGTTATATCCCCCGTTTTTACCCTTTTGACAATTCTTCTCGGTAATTTTGTTATATCCCCCATTTTTACCCTTTTGACAATTCTTCTCGGTAATTTTGTTATATCCCCCCATTTTTACCCTTTTGACAATTCTTCTCGGTAATATCCCCCATTTTTACCCTTTTGACAATTCTTCATGGTAATTTTGTTATATCCCCCCATTTTTACCCTTTTGACAATTCTTCTCGGTAATTTTGTTATATCCCCCTTTTTACCCTTTTGACAATTTTTCTCGGTAATTTTGTTATATCCCCCATTTTTACCCTTTTGACAATTCTTCTCGGTAATTTTTTTACATTACCTCATTTAAAAACCTACCTGTTCAGGAGGCGTATATAGTACGATGTGTCATAGTTGTCACCAAATGTAATTTTAATTCCGCTGAATGTTGCTAGATATGCTACAACCTTTGTCATCAAGTCTTTCATAGTAAAATTGTTTGGACTACCATTTTGTTGCCAAACATATATTACAAGTAGTTCTATGCAGTATGAAGTTAAGTCAACCTGCAAATAATAACGTACTCTGTGTGTAGATATGTATTATATAATAACCTCATTATAAATTCCGACCGTAGGGAGGAGTTTATAATGAGGTAATTATAAGATTTAATGTATGGTTCGACTAGTGAAAATCTCGGAATTTATAATGAGGTTATTATATAATACTCAACACTTTGACAGAGATAACACAGGGAATTTCGTGTAAAAACAACAGCTCGGCTGTTATCAGTGACAGGTCATATCCAGAACTGATTGGATAGTCATTGCTTTTTGCATGACATAGGACACACACCATACATTAAATCGTAAAATTATAGTAAATATTAAGGAACTAGAAAACGTATTCATTTATCTGGGATAAAAAACCAGACAAAATAAAACGGAAAGTTTTAATTAATAGTTACGAAGAAAGGGCCTCAAAATGCCACACATTGAATCTTTTTGTATGAGTCTGGAAATGACTTGGATCAATAAACTTTTGGACCCGTTGAATATATCGCCATGGAAAACTTTATTGATAGATACAAAATTTGGAGGGGATAAGATATGGATGTTAAACATGCACAGCCTAAACAAGATATCAGTATTTTTAACAAATTTTGGAAAGATATAATACTGAACTGGGGCAAGATAAGAGCTGAATCGAAGGACGAAGAAGATAACTTGCTGACTCAATCTATATGGTTTAATCCTGCCTAAAAGATAAATAACGAAGTAGTCTTTTACGAAAAATGGTGTAGTGAAAGTATTTTCTTCATAAATGATCTACTTAATGAGAACAATGATTTCTTCACTTATCAAGAGTTTATAGATGTATATAATATTGAAACAAATTTTCTTCACTTTTATGGAATCCTACATATGATTCCAAAACACTGGAAAGACAAAATTATTGAAAATGTAAAAATGGAAGATATTTTGGAGTTTATTAAGGGTAACAAAAAATCTAGTTAATACTTTTATAAAAAAATTCCTGTCAACTTTTTCAGAACAGCCCACAAAACAACACGACAAATGGCACCATGATTTGAATACCGAGTTTTCATGTGAAAAGTGGGAATCAATCCATATGTTACCTTTTCAGTATACTAAAGACCATAAATTAATTAACTTTCAGTACAAGATATTATTTCGGATTCTAAATACCAACTCATTTCTCTATAAATGGAAGTTAAATGAAACACCCCTATGTAGTTTTTGTATGGAAACAACAGAAACAATAATGCACCTTTTTTTGGGAGTCTATGTTTGCCAGAAATCTCTGGTTTGAGGTCAGAGACTTTTTAAAAAATATATGTCATGTAGATCTACCTGTATCAGTTGAAGATATTATCTTAGGATCAATTTCAAAAAATTATTTCATTAATTATCTTATTGTTCTCATTAAGTACTTTCTATATATTTGTAAAATGTCTGGTATGAAACCTTCCTTTATAGGAGCAAGGAATATATACAAAAAATCTATTGTATAGAAAAACTGTCTCTTACTTTCTACAAATCCCCTGCAGTTGCAGAAAAAAAATTAAAAGGAAATGGGATATTTTGAAAAATTTAATACAAGAGGAGTAACTCTATTTGTAATTAAATGTTGAAATATTTTTGTTTTTTGAGTGAATGCACTACAAAGGAATAGGACAGGAACTGGGAGTGCATTCACATTCAATTGTAAAAATGTTTTACTATAAAAAAACTTTAAAATGTATATAATAGTTTCATGTTATTATTTCTATATTAATTAGTTCCCACTGAGTTCATTGCATGTAAAGAACCATGACATACTTAGTCCCTTTTTGAGTTAGTGTTCTTGTCAAACTAATCTTTATGTACTATGCGAAAATTTACTCTTTATCATTAATATAGTTATACATTTTTCATGAAATAATGAGTCATGGTTCTTTAATTTACAATATTTTTTTAGAAGTTATATAGTTAATGTTTTCAGTGATTAGACCATTCTATTACAGTAAATTGTATTATTTCAAGGATTCTAATATTGTTGATTTTCCTATGCATGTTTCATAAATATCATGTTTTTTTAGTGGGTAGTACATAATTTATTAAAAATTCTGATGCATCATAGGTTAATCATTTTGTTTTCGCAGGTGTGGAATGCTTTTTTGTTTAATTTTTCCCTCTAATTTACATGATTAATTCAGAGAAATATGGTTATAATATGTGATTATATAGTAAGGGACCGACCATTTAACTTGAAGGGGGCGTTATGGTTTTTTCTAAAAAATATTTTGGATCTGATTTTATGTGAAAAAAATATTTTGGCTGCCAAAATGATGAAAAAAAATTTTCTGATGGAGGCTTTCTGCCCAAAAAAATAATGTTAATTTTGAAAAAAAAAATTGTTGATACATGTGCAAAAAATTAATAATAATTTTCGCGCTTCTGTCCAGAAAAAAACCCATAACCCCCCGTTCAGGTTAAATGGTCGGTCCCTACTGTCTTCAATCTTCAAAAGTTTGTATAAATATATAGGTGAATTTCAANAAAAAAAAAAAAAAAAAAAAAAAGTAAATATAACAGTTATTTGACATAATTCACCAAATCAATTTAAACTGGATCTAAAAATGTCACCCAGACGTAGTCGGAGTGACATATTATTCTACGTTTCTTCTGATTACTATTCTTCTTATAATTCCTCCAATAATTCTTGTCCGAGCGATTATTTCGAAATGGCTGGATGAAATGATTTCCAACAAAGTAGGACCACCATCTGAAGTTGTATGCTGTGCGTTTGAAATTTTCTAAATGGCCGTCATTTCCAAGATGGCCGACGAAACACGTCAAAAATTTCAACATTGTCCGATTTCAACCAAAATTGGTTTTTCTGGGAAGATTTTGAGACTGCGAATAAGGTGGAATAATCCAATAGGGAGTCTTAGGGTGACATCGGCTATTGCTTGCAATTGCAAATCTAGTTATTAATTCTATTTTGATTGTACGTTAAGGGATCACAGTTTTCATAATACCTTTGTTGAATTATTTCATTTGTTACTGCATTTTACTGCTCAGAGTACAACCTTATATATGTGGGTGAAAAAATTCTTTAAATGAGCAGAATAAGCAAAAATATGATAGCCAAAGTTTAGAACAGAAATAAGCAAGTATGATTTTTATAAAAGGGCCAACGGGAGATTACATGCTCTACACTAACACAGCTTACGATGTGTGGTGCCGCGAATCTATTTTAAACTGATCGAGGGGTTTGGCTGAGAATACTCATAAAATTGGAAATATAATTGAGATACATGTAAAACACCTCAGTCTTAGATATATATAGAATAATAGAAGCTTTGTTTTGATACCAAAAAATATTGTCGACAATAATGGACGAGCCCACTTGTGGGCGAGTCTATCATTGGAGACAATATTTGAAGTATCAGAAATAAAACCTTCTATTATTCTTTTTATTGGCGATTAACATTTGATGGAACAAGTTTTGAAAAATGAAAATCAATTTTCAATAAATCGGGAAATTAACTATTGATTAGTAAAAAAATGCATACGACCTGCCTTTGGGTGTGGGGTTTCCTCATCGTTCATTGAAGATCTTATGGTGGCTTTGAGTTGTTATTACTCCCCTTTGGGTCGTTGTCTCTTTGACACATTCCCCGTTTCCCTTCTTTTTTCTATACGATCCTAACGGTTTTTGTAGATGTATATTTTTTGTGTTTACATCGATGCGCTGATTGACCAAGTAGGCGTGGCCTAAGATACTTTTTGCCAATATTTTTTCGTATTCGGGCAGTAGCAAATACCTCATGAGATCAAAGAAGTTCATACAAATTACCAATAAAATGATTCATTTCATTTTGAGAAAAATACCAAAATAAGAATTAGATTTCAACCTATACCTGTCTAGATTCTATAAAATACAAACCCCTTCCGTGTACTTCCAGTATTTAAGAAGACGGATTAAATCTTTCACCCTTGCTGGTCTAGGTTTTACAAATTCCACCTGTAACTTTGCTAATGATTTGGCGTAATATTTTCTTAGTCCTGGGTTCTTTTCCATTGTAGAATATGTTGATTTTACACCTCCAGCAAATCCTAGCCACCCTGAGAACAAAATGGAAAAGCTGTGATAATTACTTTGCTCTTGCAATTTTTATTGCATTCGACTACAAAACCAATTTTGATTTAATGTTGAAAATAGCCATTTCATCTGTTTTTAATTCTATTTAGTAGATATATAATAAGTTTGCAACACAGAAATCATATGACGCAAATGTTGAAGTATACTGAATGATACATACAAAGTCGGTTTCTTGTACATAATATCATGACGATAGTTCTAACTTTTAAGAAGAATGTTAATGAGCTTCATAGAATTTGTGATAACTAAAAGAATGCTTTAAATAGACCATGATTCTTTAATTCAGGTATACTTTGTTCCTCCAGTATTCTATTGTCGTTAAATTGTTTTGCGAAACATTTAGAAACAATCAAAATCTGAAGCGCATATCGTACAAGTACCGTATTACTGAGAAGTGAGGCTTAATTATTGGCAGCCGGTCTAAATTAAATTACTAAAACGAATATTTCAACATCATTTGAATTTACAGTGCTTACAAAGGCTTTAATATAACTATCTACTAAATGTTATAATTTACATTTTTGTAAAATGCTGCGTAATCTAAAATCATCCACGTCAGATTTCATGGTATACGGCGATTTGGGTAGGTACCCAACTGACATAGATATCAAACTCAGAATGATTACAAAAACAGGAAAACAGCAAACACCTACAATGGCCAGGAACTACAATCACATGCCACAATCTACAAGCAAACTGCACCAGAAAAACAATAATGAAAACAAGAGACAAACATAAATAACGATAGGAACTCGGGATAGCCGGACTTGGTACCGGCACCAGCAAAAGCCAGTGTTAGGGTTAAACCGGTTTATGGGTACCCAAACCTCCCCTTTCTCTATCCCGTTTCCCTATAGTATCATAAACACGCGAATAAAACCCAATACAGGTAGACTACTAACTCAATGACCACTATCTTGGAACAGAAAAAGCATAAGACAAACAAGCATGTTTTGGGGTCGTATTATAAATGGAAAACAGTCTAAAATTTCATACCAAATATATACTCTTTCGGGGGAACTGTACCAAGATAGTAATTAGCAATGGATGAAGTATATGAAAAGAATATTTGATGACCTCGGATTATCTGTGATATAGCAAGACCAAGAGTATGCAATAATACTAACTGGTTAAAGTATATTATTAAACAAAGACTTGTTGATCAATTCATTCAGCATTGGAACGATAGTACAGAAACCTCATCAGAAAGCCTAAACAACAAAAGTTTTAAACCGGAATGCAAGTTTTAAGAATACCTAAATATATTTGAAAAAAAGAGCTTGCCCTATAATGTAAATATAGAACTACAATTCATAATTTACCCATCGAGACGGGTAGATGGCAAAATATTCCTAGAAATGAAAGATACTTATGCAATAGTCGACAAATCGGTGATGAGTTCTATTATATCTTCGAATGTGATCGACTGAAGAACGAAAGACAAAAATTTTTACCTAAAAATATTAGACAAAGACCGAATATTCTAAAATTCAGAAGCCATTTGCAATCCAATCAAAATTCTGTTTTAAAAAAGCTATGCATTATAAAGTCCATAAACAAAATTGTTTGTCTCAGATGATTCTAACTCTGTATTTATGTTTTAAGGTTTTACCATTTTTAGCATTATTTTTATTATTATTATCATTAAATCCTTGATATCTTTGGATAACTTCTGGTATGATTTTTGTCTGTACGAGTGTTATGCACTGTCTATTTGAGACTTGAAAAGTGTTATAAACATAGTTTATTGCTTAATGTGTCTTTCACACATGTTTCAGCTGTTTGATTTCACTTTAAAATTAGCGTGATTGACTTCTTATAAAAGTTCGGGAAACAAGTCATGTTCTTTGATGTTTTATGACGATCTTGTTTTGGGAAATGTTTACGTCGTGTGGTTACTTAAATTACAAGATATTCCAGTGAATAATTAGGTCTTTAGTGAACCATTTACCTATGTTTGATAATAAATTAACGTCGCAGTGCATCTTTAATCTTAGAATGTTCGCCTTGACCTTGATTCACCGGAAGTATTTTGTATTTATTTGAATATTACTGATACATTTGCATTCCTGCTTTATTTGTTTTTCATCCCAAACAATCCTTTTGCAATATTTGCATCACATTGTGCATCTGAGTGTGTCATTCAGAGTTTGTCATTTGAACATCAATATATACAGACTTATTATACTGGTGGCAGCGGTGGATAAATTTAAATCCAAGTAGATACATGTAAATAAATTCCATATTTCCAAATAAAAATTTTTCTACAAGGATAAATAGATACATGTAAATAAATTCCATATTTCCAAATACAAATTTTTCTACAAGGATAAATTTAAATCCAAGTAGATATATGTAAATAAATACCATATTTCCATTTAAAAATTTTTCTACAAGGATAAATTCCAATCCAAGTAGATATATGCAAATTAATTATATAATTCTTTATAAATTTGTCTACAAGGATAAACTATAATCCAAGTAGTCACACCAAATTTTATGTCAATAGTCCATGTAATAGTTTTCTACAAGGATAAATTCCAATCCAAGTAGATACCAGTGCATAAATTCACAATTTCCACATTCAATACACACCCTGGAAGGTGAAGACTAAAATGTGTATGCATTCTCTGTAAGCAAGTAATACAAGGCTAAATTATTATAGAACAAGTGGAATTTTTGAAAACTTTTTATATAAAATAAACTGAAATAAAACTATTCTATAACAATAAAATAAAGTCTACAAATTATAGTTGTGTAAGCACAAGTAAATAAATAGAGATACAAGTACAAATAAAAGAAAACACAGTTTTGAGGTTGTAAGAATTTATTTACCAAAGATACATTCAATCTATAAGCTGGAATACAAATTGATTGATTATTGAAACTCTTGAACTTGTGGTAAATTCGAAGACTTATATAATGTATAATTTACGCAGAAGACCATCTGGATATTTTCCTTTGGGAACGGGGATAAAATCACAATCTCCAACAAGCATTTCAAATATGATGGTACCATTTTCAAGTGCAAATAAATATGTTCAGGCAGAAGGGATGCCCAGTACAAGCTTTGCTCATCCCAGTACTTCAGATCGTTCAGGTTCATTGGAAACTCCCATTCATGAAAATCAAAGGAAGATCACTCAAATAAATGATAAGGACTCTAGTTTTATGCCATTTCATAGCACACTTGAAGGTGACAAAAATGTAACCCGCAGTCCTGTAAATAAACATAGGGGGTGTGACAATTATCAAAATAATCCTTTTTGTAATGACTTAATATGTGGGCCAATGCACTCAAACAGTGACTCAGCTCTGTTCATGCCAGCGAAAGCCAAGCCCGAAAATGAAAACATTATAAGAAGCATGCAACAACAGTTAGATGATCTGATGAGTGAGAATCGTCAACTAAGAAGATGTAATGAACAGGCAGAGGGTCAAATGATGAAACTCAAACATGAAATGGATAGTTTGAAGAGTGAGCAACGAATTCCTACTGCAAATATGTCAACACCTTAGACATTAAGTAGCAGTTCCAATCCATTTTCAGCAACTTCAGTACCATCTAGCACTCCAAGCAGTTTGAACTATAACTCAAATCAGCTCATGAATAACAGTTCACCAAATACAAGCCAGACAAGGAGTCACATTTACCAACTTCAAATGCACCAAAATCTACAGATAACTTATTCTGAGGAACAAAAGAGAAACCGAATGCCTCAAGAAACTTATCAGAATTCCTATGCACAACAACCACAAATACCTGATGTCCAGAATTCATATGCACATCAAGGACCAATATCTAATGTTCAGATTTCAGGCACACAAATGCAGCCACAGGATGTCAGGAATCATTATATAGATAATTCACAGTCGCAGACAACAAACAATCAGAGTTTCTACACAAATCAGTCACAAATACCAGATAATCGAAACTTTTTTCCAACCAAACCTCATTTGCCAGATTATCGTAATCACTTTAGCACCCAATCTCAGATACCGAATACCCAGAGTGATCGCATGTATCAACCGCAAGTTGCAGAACCTGCACCAATGAACACCAACACCAGATTAGTACCAAGATGGGGCAACATGCAACAAGGACCAAAGTCATTCACTGATTCCCTGTATGAACCTAACCAAAGAATGAATTACATGAAACAAGAAACTGGATACCATAATGGTCAGAACACAGATACCGGGCGAAGGACACGAGTGCCATGGTACAATGGAAAAGAACCTTGGACCGCATATATTATGCAATTTGAGCTCATAGCTGAGGATAACAATTGGACATCGAAAATCAAAGCTAGAGAACTACTTACAGCACTTAAGGATGAGGCTATGGTATATGCGTCATTTCTTACCCAAGAGGTGCGCACTTCATTCACTGCACTAAGCGCAGCTATGGCTAGCAGGTTTGGTGACAATGGTTACCCTGAGACGTATCGTCAAGAGTTGCATACTATCCGCAAACAGCATAAGGAGACCATGCATGAGTATGCATCACGAGTAGAAATGTTAGTGAGAAAGTCACTACCTACCATCGACGCTAGAACACATGCTACCTTGAGTGTCGAGTACATGCTTCGAGGACTCCCAGACCAGAGCATTGCTCTAGAATTATTAACTAAAGAAATAGAGAATATGACTGAAGCTATCCATCAAGTCACTCTCCACAAGACTTATAAAAGGGGCATTAGAGATAGACATGGAGGAAACATAAGACAAGTCAACATTGAAGATTGTCAAGATTCAAGCTACTTTAGTGTAGACGGTAAACATGATGAAGTAGATATAAGGAAAGTCGGTGGCAAAAGATTTGTTACTGAGGAGAGACTTGCCCAATTTGAACGCGATATAAGAGACTCCATGACCAAATCTGTAGGCGACATACGTGATACAGTTACCAAGTCAGTAGGGGAGATAATTCAGTCAGAATTAACAAAATTCAACAGAGATCAGACTAAGACCAAGAAGTCTGGTAGTTTTTCTGGTAAAAGAGATCAAGATTCACCAAGAAAGGGAAAACAAAGACATAACAAATGCTACAATTGTTTGGAAGAAGGACTTTACAGAAAAGACTGTCCAAAAGAAAAAAGGGAGTTGAAAGAAGGGATACATCAGCAAAACCAGAAATCTTTAAACTAGAAGGGGCTGAGACTGTCGGCCGAGTACCAGCCCATACTAGTGAAACTATTTATGATGAGAAATTGGATAAAATAATTGAAAATTTAGAAACAGAAAGGACGTGTGTAGATTTTATAGAAATTGATAGCTCAAAGCCTGATAAACCCAGTCAAGATGACTTGATTAGGAAGTCTGAAAAGGAAGAGTGCAAAAAGGGACCAATTACTAGTAAAGTGAATAATAATGTATTACCCTGTGATACAGATGACGAAATGACTAAATACCGAAGTTACTGTGAATTTAAATTCTGCATATGCGAAAGTATTACAATAAATAGGGTTACAGCAGCTACAATTAAAGTTCCATTAGTGGTGAACGGTATAGGGAGTAAAGCCGTAATAGACACAGGAGCAGAGGTAACCGTCCTAAATGAGACACTCTATCATCAGATTCCTGAGGCCAACAGACCGGACTTACAGAAGGCAACAAGAAAACTGGTTGTTGCAGAGGCCGGTAGGCAGATGACAACAAGAGGAATGGCTGAGGTAGAGCTTAAACTGGGAAATGAAACCTTCAAATGGCCTGTATTTGTAGCACCCATTGGAGACAGCATGCTTTTAGGTTGTGATGTGTGATAACGGAAAAGGATATTACAATCAATTCTAAGAGGGCTGCAGCTGGGTGGTGAGTGGTTAAATTGTGAAACTGATCTGCGTACGGATGGGATAGCCAGAGTGAGAATAAAGGAACCAGTTACTATTCCAGCCAATTCAGAAATAGTAATCTCGGGGAAAGAGAAAATCGAGAGACTCTCAGTACACCATTTTCAGTGCTAGAGCCCATTGTTGAGGATAAACGCAAGATCATGGTGGCCAGATCCTTAGTGAAATCTGATGGCAAAACCATACCAGTCAGACTGATTAACCTCGATGACAGAGCGATCAGATTAAACAAGAACTATCTGCTGGGAGAACTGCATGCAGTCGAGAAAATCACAGAGGTCACCAGTATTAAGGACCAAGGAACAGAGTCGAGACAAGCTACTCCATTTGGAAAATGTAAGACACATGGTTCTGTTGGAAAACCAATTGACATTGATAAGGGCCACGAACTTAAGATTCCTGATGAATGGTTTGATTCAGTGGATATCAAGCAGATAGGCAGCACAGAGATAGACGGTACACCCAAGAATAAGGCCGATATTCTTGAGTTACCAGAATACCTTAGAGACCTTTATGAGAGGAGTGTTAAAAATCTTTCCAATGAAGATGACAGAGTCAGACTGAAACAGCTCTTAATCAGTAACAAAGATGCCTTTGCAGCTAACAAGACAGACTTGGGGACCTGTTCGTTACTGAAACGCAGAATTGATACTGGAGCCTCTGCCCCTATACGCCAACCACTTCGACGTACACCAATCGGGTACGAGGATGAGATGTTCAAGGTACTGAAAGACCAACTAGATCAAGGTGTGGTGCGACCATCAACATCAGATTGGGCATCAAATGTGGTATTGGTGTGAAAGCGAGACAAGGCAGTCAGGTGGTGTCTTGACTACCGTTTATTAAATGAAATCACAGTCAAGTCAGCCCATCCATTACCCCGAATAGATATGTGCATTGACTGCTTAGCCAATGCATCCATATTTTCATGTCTTGATTTACAAAGCGGGTATTGGCAACTGGAAGTGGAGGAATCTGACCGAAAGAAGACTGCCTTTATAACTAAGTACGACCTTTTTGAATACACCAAGATGCCATTTGGACTCTGCAACGCACCTTCGACTTTCCAACGATGCATGGCGCTGATATTCCGCGGTCTACAATGGCAAACCATCTTGATTTATTTGGACGATATCATAATTTTCAGTTCTGATATCCATGGACATTTCCAGCACCTAGAAGAAGTACTTCAAAGATTAAAGGAGGCAGGTTTAAAACTTAAACCTTCAAAATGTGACCTGATTAAGGATGACATTCTTTATCTTGGACATATTGTTGGAAGAGAAGGAGTGAAACCAAATCCCCGAATCGTTGAGGCAGTGAAAACCTGGAAAGTTCCATCAACAGTTAAGGAAATACAGCAGTTCCTTGGCTTATGCAATTATTACCGGCAGTTCATAAGAGGGTTTAGCGAAGTTGCAGCACCTTTAAGCCATTTGACCAGAAAGGAAGTTGACTACAAATGGTCAGACAAAGCTCAAGCCAGTTTTATAAAGCTAAAAGAAGCACTCTGTAATGCCCCAATACTTGCATATCCAAAACCAGAGGGGAGATTTGTGCTGGATACCGATGCTTCCAGTGTTGGTATAGGAGGAGAACTTCATCAAATCCAAGATGGGAAAGAGAAGGTAGTAGCTTACGCATCTAAAAAACTGGATAAAGCACAACAACGCTACAGTGTAACGAGACGTGAGCTCTTAGCTATCGTAACCTTCATCCACCAATTCAGATATTATTTGCTTGGCCGTAACTTTACGTTGAGAACAGACCATGCCGCTCTTAAATGGCTATATCACTTTAAAGATCCCCAAGGACAACTGGCACGTTGGATAGAATCCCTGTCTCAGTACGATTTTAAAATTGTGATTCGCCCTGGTCTGAAACATAACAATGCTGACGCAATGTCCAGAAAAGATTCTAATGATAAGATCTGTACTCATGACCTGGAAGAAGGCCTAAAAGAGAATTGTCAGTGTTGTCTGAAGCTAAAAGAGCAATGGCAAGAATTCAAAACAGAAATTGATGATGTCACCACCCTGAGTCATACAGACAAAAACCACAATAAAACGAAGATTAGAATAGTTACAAGACAAAATGACAGTCACACCTGGTTATCGAAATATAGTAATACTGACATTACCAGGTTTCAACAGGAAGACATTGACATCAGTAATCTTCACAAATGGTATGTCCTTGGATTGTTCGCTTTTAGATTGACGGTTCGGTTCTCACTTACTTCAGGAACACTGCCTGATAGAGACGAGGTTTCGAGTATGAGTCCTGAGGTGCGCCGTCATTGGTTGAACTGGAACAACATCAAAAGAGTAGAAGGATGAATTTTAGGTCCAGATGATAAGCACAAATTGCTTTTAATAGTTCCTGATGTGCTGAAAAAAAGGTATTGATCTGTTGTCACAATGCCGTATATTCAGGACACCTTGGCATCTCTAAAACCATTGAAAAGTTAAGACAATAGTTCATATGGTATAAGATGGACGCAGATGCTAAAATTCATGTTCAAATATGCGAGATCTGCAACAAAAGAAAAGATCCAAGCAGAAAACCTACAGCACCACCGATGGACTATAGATCAGGAAATGTCCTTGACAGCATAAGTCTCGACATAATGGGACCTCTCCCATTAACCAAGAAGAAGAACAAATACCTACTAGTGATAGGAGACCACTTTAGTAGATGGATGGAGGCTTATCCTATTCCCCATCAGAATGCCGACATCATAGCTGACAAGTTTGTAAATGAATTCATATCAAGATTTGGTATTCCCTTGGAGGTACATACTGACCAAGGGAAGAATTTTGAAAGTCAGCTTTTTAAACAAATATGCAAATTGATGGAATCTACAAAAACTAGAACGACCGGATATCATCCAGCATCCAATGGTTTAATAGAGAGATTTAACCGAACATTAGCTGGCATGATTAAGAGCTTCGTCAATGTAAATGCAACAAATTGGGATGAACATATTAACTTATTATTGTCTGCATACAGAAGTTGTGTGCACCCAGCTACAGGCTATACCCCAAACTTTTTGATGCTGGTCCGGGAAATGAACTTACCCCAAAAATTATTGTTCCCTTTTCGTGAGAATCAATATAGAAATGCAGATGAATACGTGTTAGACATTCAGTCAAAATTAGAAGAAGCATATGGCTTGGCTCGGAAACACCTTCAAGTGTATGTTGAGCGGCAGAAAAGAACTTATGATTCACGCATAACGAATAAAAAATATGAAATTGGGGCCATAGTCTACAAATTAGACAAAACCATCAACAAAAGATTTCGCTCACCATGGGTAGGCCCATATATGATTACAAAAGTCTTGAGTCCAGTCGTATACGAAATTAAGTATAAAAATAAAATTGAAGTCTTTCATTTTGACAGACTAAAACCGTGCCATTCTAATTAAACTGTGACCAATAAGGTCGAGAGTTTCATTAAAATTAATCAAAATGACATATAACACATGTATACATTAACTTGCATCATAGCAAAATACTATAGAAGTTGTTATAATTCTGTATTTACAGAAATGCCATTACTTGTTCGTTGTTCCAAATGTCCTTTTCAAGGAAAACAGCATCATCTTCCAATAGCAGAAGTGCCATTTTATTGTACCTTGTGTGCATTTAAAGCTATTAACAAAGCGAAGTGGATCAAACATATTAATACTTGGTCAAAACATAAAGAGAATGTTGAGTTATGTAGCAAAATCTTAGCTGATGACAATTATTGTTTAATTAGTAAAAAACCGTTTCATTTAAATATAAGTGCTGATGGTGATTTAATTCCAATTGAACGTCAAGTTGTTGATAAATCTGTCATTTTAAATAATTCCAAAATAGTGGATCAAATTTGTGAAGAAACTCTTGTTCCCGAGTTTTCCGAAGAAGTTACAATTGAAGAAGTTGTTGTGGAAGCCGATGAGAATGACGAAAAGATATTTCTTTTGGAAGAAGAGAATGAATCTTTGAAAAATAAAATGAAGGTTGAACAAGAAAAATTTGAAAGATATATAGGTAAAATGGAAAAAACAAAGAGTGAAATGAATAAGGAAAATGAGAAACTGAAAAAAGAACTTGAGTCAATTAAAAAAGAAAAGATGAAAATCGAACTTCGGAAAACAGAAGAAGAACTTAAACAATTAAGAGACAAGCGTAAACGCAAAGCAGAAAGATCCCGTTCTCCTATTGTTAAAAATAAACTCAAAGTTCCTGTCAAGAAGACGAAAAAAGACCGACCTACATTTTATACCAGGGAAGGATACCAATGGAGCTATCACCCTCGATATTGACTCCGTTTGAATATAGATTGTCATAAGAAATTTTTAAAGATTATTGTATATTCATATACCGGGGTAGTACAATTGTATCTCCATATAACTGGTTAAATGGTCGAATTGGCATTGATATTGCCCGTGAAATATTTATGTTGTATATAACACCTTATAAATTAACATAAGGAATCACAAAATTTTGACTATCTCGTATTGCGCGAGTGAATATATTTATTATTATTAATTCAACTGTAAAATTTGTTCCCTATTGTCTAAAAATTTCTTGTGCGAGATTTTTTCTAATTTGTGTTGAATATTTCAAATTTCGAGACGAAATTTTAGTAGACGGAGGGCAGTGTTATAAACATAGTTTATTGCTTAATTTGTCTTTCACACATGTTTCAGCTGTTTGATTTCACTTTAAAATTAGCGTGATTGACTTCTTATAAAAGTTCGGGAAACAAGTCATGTTCTTTGATGTTTTATGACGATCTTGTTTTGGGAAATGTTTACGTCGTGTGGTTACTTAAATTACAAAATATTCCAGTGAATAATTAGGTCGTTAGTGAACCATTTACCTATGTCTGATAATAAATTAACGTCGCAGTGCATCTTTCATCTTAGAATGTTTGCCTTGACCTTGATTCACCGGAAGTATTTTGTTTAGCGTATGTTTCTCCCAAAGGGAAAAACCGTTAATATAAATAAACTGATTGCGGATTGATTGACAGTAGCTGATATAGGTAAACAAACATTTGTCAAACAAAACACGTCGTTATTTCAACACATCTATTGCATTGTAATTAATTATTTGTATTTATTTGAATATTACTGATACATTTGCATTCCTGCTTTATTTATTTTTCACCCCAAACAATCCTTTTGCAATATTTGCATCACATTGTGCATCTGAGTGTGTCATTCAGGGTTTGTCATTTGAACAACAATATATACAGACTTATTATAAAAATAAAGCTATATATATGGTAACAGTATACTCACAAGTACTCCAGACATCCACTATTGGCAATAAATCCACTTCAAAACATGGAGACTCAGGGGAACACCACAGGTAAAATGTCAGAGTGTACGGCGTTTTACTTTTTATTTGTATTTTTGCCTTTTTCGCAGCTGATATTAAGTAGGTACTAAAGTCTTCTATCACAGTTTCCATTTTATCTTTCAGGTGTTCGACATCTCTAAAATCTTTGAGAACGATTAACAAATCAACATCTGAGTGTCCTCGTATGGCGGTACCTTTCCCTAATGATCCACCCTTCAATAAGAATGCAATAACTGTATAACATAGTGCTGTCCTAAGCTGATTTTGGCTTTCCATTTATAGTTTTGTTTTTTTTTGTGTGCGTGTTCTTTCAGATTTTACAAATTTTTGGTTTTGATTTGATCTGCACTGAAGAGGCATAAGTTGTCGAAATAGCCATATTCATAAATAAAATTTTCAGGAACTTCAGTATTCTGTTATTTGATACAATAAACGGATACATTTATGGTAGCTTTGGTCTTAAGTGTGATTTTGTGAATTTATAACATTTTCCTAAACTTCAGACAGCCATTATTATTGGAAAATATCATAATCACTTAACGTACTCGTGACAGTATTGAGGCAGAACATGTCGTGTGAGGACGACACCAACTCTTTATATTAAAACAAAAAAATGAACGGATATGGACTGCATGCATATGAGACAAAATCTCCACAAACAATGGCAAACCAAAGCATTGTAACAACGTTTTTATTGTTGTTTTCCTTAAGTTAAATAATGTCTGAAATATATAAAATTTAATGAATCTTAAGAACTTTCAGAAAATTCAGAATATGATGCTTCATTTCTAGGTTTTTTTTTATGATGACACCAAATTGCTTCGCTTTCTTTCTTCGTTCTTGCTTCGGTATTCGTTTGCCGATTTATTCCATTTACTGCATATCTTTGACAGTATGTAAAGGTTTTTGTTTTTAAAACCAGGTACATGTAGTGGAGTAAAATATTAGATTAGATGTGTATATATAATTTATGTTTCATTGCTAAGATGGAAAATACCTAGATTCCAAATTGTTATTATGAATAGAAATACAAAATTCTGACAGGTTTGGGTCATGTTTTTAAGATAATTCAGAGGATAAAAGCTTCCTTTGACTTCCAACTTACTGAAATATGGGAAATTATGTGGAATTAAATGAATTTTGATGACTAACCTTCCATGTATATGAGCAGAAAATTGCATTCTGGGGAATAATATTTTATTTCATTTAATGATTTTAACGAAATGGACCACATTTTTTCAGGTACAACCCACAAAAGTTTGTCGTGCCCAAATATTTACATCCGAAAATTTGCGGATCAGAAAATTTACTAAAAATCACTCAAAAGAAAAAATATATATTTTCCTCTTTACCATACTGACCTATCTGGATGCAAGAATAATATGTTTGTTCAATCAGGGGTAGGCTAGAAAATTCATTTATAAAAATTGTAAGCCCGCCTCCCTCAGAATCAAATAATCGACCCCTATCTGTCTTGACTAAATCCTTAAACTGGAGAACTTTGAATGCTTGAACGAAAGGAATGGAGATCATCCATTGTGAATCTTGTTGTCTTTCCGTGCTCCTACTTGGCCACATATACACATGTGTGCCCCATTTATCTTTCGAGCATATTAAGATTAATATACATACAGCACATTTTGGATTTTTCATAATCAAATTATAGAGCATTGCACTTGGTCGAGACATGTTAGAAGTACAAGATATGAACATTTCAGTGCGCGTAAATGTTTTTTCAATCTGAATATCTTGACAAATATATCATGGAAAATTCTCATTTGATGCTGTATTATTAGATTCTATTACAAAAACAGGATAACAGTAAACACCTACAACGGCCTGGAACTACAATCACATGTCACTATTTACAAGCAAACTATAATGAAAACAAGAGACAAACATAAATACAAATAGGAAACACATTAAGTAATGAGCGTGTCTTACCTTGATTACTTCTTTAACCTTATGCTTAGGATGTTGATGGACCAGTCGGACAACCGTATCGACAACTTTGTGACAGTTGGTAAGGAATTCTGTGTCCGGACGAACTTCTCGGTCTAAAAACTTTTCTAATGATTCTCCTTCCAACATACCATAAAAAAATCTCTCCATCTTTTACTTGGACTGAAATTCAAAAGAATTAAATATTTTACGAAAGGATATCGGTCAAGGAAGTAGCAAAACTTTTATTGTAATGAAGTTAAGATTAACTACCCAATCTTACACAATGTGTTAGATTAATCGATGTCAAATGTCTACATTGTAGATATATCAGACATGAAAACCTGACAAATGTATACAATGTTGTCTTGCACGACGGCAGATCAGTGAAAGGTTGAGAGCGTGGGTGTAAATCTTAATTTCGGTAAACTGAAAGTTTTGCCACTTGCTTGACCGCAGCAATATCCATGGATGGAGTAAATGAACATGAGACCATAACACATATGTTAACTCCAACTACAATTAATTTAACTGAGCTGTATGGCCATTTCGGAAATAATTCGTCATCAGCAGTACTAGGACTAGCTAGATGCAGTCCGCCGGGGAAATTTCATGATCGACAGTAAGCGATACAGTAAGTAATACATCGGCGAACGAATACCGAAGCAAGAACGAGAAAAGGAGGAATTCTAAAATCATAAATCCAAAATCACGACAATTCACATCCAACACGAATTGAGACAGTATGACGAAGACAAACAAAAATGAACAAGAACACCACACAACTAAAGCACTAGCAGTGTGAACCTAACTAACTAGTGGGAAAAGTTGAACCTCATTTAAGAACAATGTCCCAAAAGCTGCTTAATCAGGGATTTGTTCAGCCTATGTTAATTTCACCACTCAAGAAATTCTATGGTCGACACCATAACTGACGCAAATGAAAGAGGGTATTTTCAGCTAGATCCACGTCTCCCCGGATTTGACTATACCTATTTTGACTTTTCCTTCATTGACTCACTTATAGTGTGGCGGGTGCTGTTAACAGAGCAGGACATGCGTACCCTTCCGGAGCACCTGATTTCACTCTCGGTTTATGTGGGAGTTCACACTGTGAGTGCCTTAGTTTTAAATGTTGTATTTTTTATTTCTATGCTTTGTAGCTGTCTAACGTCATTGTTTTCTGTGTTCTCGTATTTGCCATGTCTTTGGACTTCGATTTTTGTAAATACCACTCCTTTTCTCCTTCGGTATTCTACTGCCGTTCTTTTAAAAAAACAACTGTTAAACTATGTACATTATTTCGGATACAAACATCAACAATGCTAATGTGGCAACCATGACGATTAGTGATATATTCAATAGACTTTATCCGGCCTATGGTATTAGGATTTACCAGACTTCTTTTAAATACGTCACAGTATAGAAAACGTCACGTCATAGAGCCTAAGACGTCATGAAGTTGGTCACATGGGGCGGACATGTTTGTGACGTAGGGCGGACAAACAAACCTGGTGAATCTGAATACCAAAACTCGGATATGGTCTATTACGTAATAAACGACGTTGCAACAGAGTAAACGCTGACACGGACGACGTCATAATATGTTTTGTAAACAAAAATGGCATTGGAACTTCTGTAATGGCCGTTGTATCATTGCACACCATTGGTCATTGGAAATAATGCATGTTTGCCTTTAATTTGTAGTTGATTTACATTTGGATATATCCATTATTATACAATTTAAATATTTTGATTTTTATATGACGCGGCCTTATCCAACATGTTTTGCCTGTTTCTGGAGAGTACAAATGACTATTTATATTTTCAGAATCTGTCTTACAGACGAGATATAATTTGTAACAGGAAGGTGCTTTGTCACATGTGCCACCATTCCCTCCTGCACTTGTGTAGATACAGATCGACGATAGACTGATGGATACCAAATAACCATTTCAATTTCAAAATTCTTTAAATATCAGCGTCTTTCTTGTCTTTCTGACACTTACTCGTCCAATGATAAGACCACCAATTTAGAACTACATAATTTTCCTCCTGTCTTGACCCATTCATGACTATACTATAGGTGGTGTCTTTCCAGTATTAGGTAACGTAAGACTCCTAAAAGAGCTAGTTTTTGCAAAAATGTTTCACTGCTACGGTCATGATCATTATTCACTCTAGCAGACACAAAATTTGAAAAAAGTGAAGTCTGTTTAATCGTCTTTGATGCAGTTTCTATGTGTACGACAAAATAATCCAATGTTATCAAACTGTTGACTCCCTCTCCTATGTTCTAATGTCATATTATTTATCAAGGACACTCATCAATCACGTTATAATCCCAACTAAATTTTGTGGACTTCTAGACACAACCATTCTTTTTTCCACAAATTTGTACATTCAAATGAAATGTGTATTTAAAGAGGGAGGAGTGTAAAGGTTGTGATTTAAAGTTTTTGTTATCTACCCTGAATCGGGGGAGTCGTACAAATCCTTCCTACATCAATGTTGAGGAAGACACATATTTAATTTGTAATGTTAAGAGCAACAGTTCAGCAGTTCACATGCAAAAATGATTAAGCTGGTTCAGAATTTTTCAAAAGTTTGCAGAATTAAACTTCAAAAATTGAATTTCCAAAAAATAAAATAAAAGGTGGGGTCACGGGCCATATGAGCTCACAATCTTTCATCAAAAAATGGATTTTTTTTAAATGTTAAGCGAAATTATCATTTTTTAAAAAATATTAAGTTACATCCATGAGATTATATATTGCTAGCCTTTGAATTGAACTTTCTAAAATGGGGGTCACTGACCCTATTGTCTAATTATTTCACAAAATCAAAATTTTCATAGTGAATTCTTTGTTAATTTTTTTTTAAAAATTACCTCCCTTGTTAAAATTTTCCATTCAAAGAATACGGGACTCAGTTTCGAGATAGGAACTCTCGTGTACTTGAAGGCGGAGACGATCGCCTCAGATACATGTTAGACGGATTGACTGAATTCTTGACCTACTGAAATAAATATAAACCGCGAAAAGACAAAATATTCATGAAAATGAAGTGTATGTTTTAATTGTTCCTAGATGTCAATTCATTAACTAAATTCTAGTTGACGAATAACAATTAACCTGAAGCGCTACACTTCCTCTCATCTTACTTAATTATATAACCTTTACACAAAATATGAACAAATTTTGCAAAGCCGTTCCCGAAACATTAAATCCCCAAATTTTGTACGTAAAATGGCGGCCATTTTGAAAATTTTTAACGCAGAACATATAACTTTAGTTCAGATGGTGGTCTAACTGTTAGCAAAGTTTGAAATCAATTCATTCAGCCATTTAAAGATAATTGCTTGGACGAAAATTATTGGAAGAAAAATTAGAAGAATAATCAGAAGTTCTAAACGTGAAATAACAATACGTCTGTAGTGACATAATTACTATTAACACAAAACAACGACAGAGAATACCGAAGGAACAAGGGATTTGGTCATTACAAAAATCAAAGTCCATAGACATGGCAAAAACGAGAAAACAGAAAAACAAAGACAAAACATGGACATGAGACAGCCACAAGGGATGGAAATAAAAACAAGACATTCTGAGCTAAGGAACTGAACTCCAATGAAAACCGGGAGTGACATCGGATGCTCATAAGGGAAAGCATGTCCTGTCCGTTTGATGAAAACAAATGGTTACTTCTATTTCCATTGGTGTTTGCTTGGCCCCCTACTGGCAAAATATTAAAACTTAAAGTTGTTATTAATATGGATAATAACGCGAATGAATATATACAAAATGAATGTAATCAAAATCAGAGGAAAAATAAATGAAAAACATTTCTTAAATACATAGGGTATTGTTTTGAGACAAAAAAA
>MJUU01006246.1:65738-105033 GCA_002080025.1 Modiolus philippinarum
ACAAATTTAAATACACTTCTCAATAATAACATTTACATAGTGTACCTTTATTTACTATCCTGTTATCGATTAGGTTCAAGATCAGCGTGTTTACAATTCAGTCACGCATGAACTTCACTGAGTAGTTTTATTTGCCATTTGTGTTGGACACGTCCACTTCTTACTTTCCTTGGCCCTGTAACCACTGATGAAGGTCTTAGCGACCGAAACGTTTGGCCCCTTCTTTTTACTTTTTAAGCTTTCCATGGTGTTTTTTCATTATTATTTGTTTTGGACAGTTTTTACCTTTTAATCGTGGCTCACCACACCTATATTTTTTTAATTTGCTTATAATTATACGTCCTTGACTCGGCATATGAAACATTCTGGGAAATTCTGTTTAAATTTTCTCCAGCTGATTAAGAACATAATATTAATATGTAAGAGAGAGAATGAAAATAGCTCAAACTCGTCTGACTGTTTTGGTCATTAGGTTTAAAATAAGGTGAATTATTTACATGTTTTATTATTATAGCGACAGATGAGACTTTTAAAAAAAATATATGAAACGTATATGTTACAATGTCGCAATAAATACACAAAATAACAACGGTCGAGTTTGTTTCCAATGCAGATTTGCATTATTTTGTTAATATGTAGAAACTAGGTTATTTTTTAATTCAATTGCTTCAAAGGACCAATCTTCTGATCTAAAACTAATGAACCAAATGCAATTAAATTATCCGTCAACCAAAATGACCATTGTTGCTAGAATGACTAAATACCGAAGTTACTGTTAATTTAAATTCAGCATATGCGCATTTCGACAACTTATGTCTCTTCAGTGCAGATAAAATCTAAATGTTTGGAAGACCATTAACTCAAAGACATTTAAAAGCTGATAGAGAACAAATAACCAATATGATCTAAATGGAAAGCCAAAATCAGCTAAGGACAGAGCTTTGCATGAAATGGAACATACGGGTGAATTGAAATTCAAAAACATTTACAGATACATAAAAGGTTAAAGAGGTCAATATGACAAGATCTTCTACATTAAGCCTACATTAAATAATTATTTACCTATATTAGAGTAATTGCCATATTCTGTCAATATTTTACATTTTACCTCATTTTAGCGCATCTGGCTAAGCCAGGGTGAGCTTTTGTCATTACTTGGCGTCCATTGTCCGTAAGTCCGTCGTAAACTTTTCATTCAAAGATTTTCTCCTATGAAACCACTGTGCCAGTTGGAACACCACTTGGTCACAACAGTCCTTTGTTGGTCCCCTTCAAAAATTGTGTCTGGCTTGTCCGAACCTCGTCAGAGGTGGCCGCAAGTGATAAACATAGTTAAACAAAGGGACCCTATGGGGAATGAATTCAAACATCTTCTCCTTTGAAATTACAAAGCTAATTAGAACAAAACTTGGTCACAATACTTCTTGGGTATTCACTTCAAAATATGTGATTTTTTTGTTTATACCTCATCCAAGATGGCTACCCGCGGGGAACATAGTTTTAACATAGGACCCTATGGGAAATGCATTCAAACATATTCTCCTCTGGAACCACTGAGCCAATTAGAACAAATGTAGTTCACAATAGTCCTTTGGTTGTCCTCTTCAAATTAAGTAAATATTTTAAACGAACAATCCAAGGACAATCGTAACATCGGAAAAACCAAGAAACATGAGCACGGCACAGAAAAGAAAACAGAAAACATATACAAAAATGAACAACATGGACCAAAACCATGGGTGAAATCAGGTGCACCGGTACAGTAAGCATCTCCTGCTTCTTATAAGACACCCACTTCGGTAGTAAAGTCAAATCCGTTATAGGAAAAACAAGCTTTAGCGGCAAAGAGAAAGATATATTGTCATCTGGGAAAGAGATATCCCATATCGGTCCACAAGAAAGTAATTTTTATATTCCTACTTCATCCAAGATGGCCTTCAG
This sequence comes from Modiolus philippinarum, assembly GCA_002080025.1. NCBI lineage: Eukaryota > Metazoa > Mollusca > Bivalvia > Mytilida > Modiolidae > Modiolus > Modiolus philippinarum. Next base: position 67,680 of record MJUU01006246.1, read on the forward strand.
TAGGGATTACAGTTTTAAAGATCTTCTCCTTTGGAACCACTGAGCCATTTGGCACCAAACTTGGTCATTAAAGTCCTTGAATCGTCCATTTTAAAGTTTGTGATTTTTATTTTCATAACGCATCCAAGACGACCGCAAGTGCACATAGTTTAACATAGATCCTAATGGGAAATGCATTTAGATATTTAATGTTCCAAGACTGCCGAATAATTCTTGTTAAATTTTTACATGATATTTCTAGGGTGACCCTCTTCAAAGTTTGTAAATTTATGTTCGTATATCTCATCTTCGATAGCTGCCAGCGGGGAACATAGTTTTAATATAGTATATTGTGCAGCATATGGACCCATGTGAGCGATTCAGGCTCTTGAATGTCTCTTGTTTGGATAATATTATACGTAATTCTTTTGCTGAATGTATTTAACAGAAACTGAAGTTAAATAACGTCATATAGATTATGATTAACTTCATCTTATATACCAATACGAACAAAAAGTAAAAGGAACTACTAATATGCCATAACCAGCATCATATATGGACTTCAATTTCTAGACTTGCGATCAGCACTTGATGACAAAGACCATGGTTCAGTTATTCTAATGGTGAACTTCCGTTTTTAGTAGTTATATTTTCAAAATATGACGTCAGCATTTCACAACTTATTCACTATACATGGGTTGCACATCTCTTCCAATCCGGATTTGACTCGTCATTTAGACGAGGTCATCTGGGGTCAACCGGAGTAAAAATGACGTAATCCAACGTTGGAGCAAGGGACAGATATTTTCTACCAACGAATCTTACGTTGTTATTCAACATATGGGTAAAAAATCGTTTTCAACTAACAAAGAAATCCACGAGGAATATTTCCAACCCACAAAAAACGAAACTAGAATGGAAATGAAGAAATTTCTATCATTGGCTATCAGCGTCTTGGAACCAGTTTTGTACCAGATTACTCCTTGTTTGGCTAAAATAATGAGCGATCCCGCAAATGCGCAATCGGTGTATCGTCGGGCCTTTATATAAAGAGTGATTTTGACAACAGAGCGAAATTTTCCCTCAAAAACATTTGCCAAGGTTATGTTCAACCAGCTACAGGAGTTTTATGTTAAACAGACCGAAATATATAATGCAACCATAAAACATCTTTCAGTAGATCCATGGTTTACAGAGTTCACACTATTAGTGTTTTAATTTTTAGTGCTGTATTTGTAGTGTTTGTGGGTTTTGTGAGTGTGAAGTGTCTTAGGTCTTCTGTCTTCTGTTTTCTTACTTTGCCTTGTCTATGGACTTTGATTTATGTAATCGTGTGCTTTGTTCCTTCGGTATTCTACTGCCGTTGTTTTATAACTGTTGATTTGCCATTATTTAATTGCTATTTGTTTTTTATAATTGCTACATGTATTTGTTTAACATGATATTCCACTGTTCTTTGCAAAGGGTACGACGTATGAATAGTCAGATCATGCTTGTCTGTCTGGGGCACTTGATGGTCCCAGGTGTATGTGGTATTTTACACTTCTAGGTATTTGTGACCTTTGTTTACTTTCTTGGCTTAATCTGAGTTGTTTCTATATTGTTTAGTGTTTTTTTTATTCCCGCAATAAGTAATCAAAGTTCGGGTATACTGTCGTTGTCTCCGTCCGTTCGTCACGCATTTCTTGCGACTTGAACTCGTCAATTTTTGAATTTAGGAATTTAATTTTGCTGAATTATTATTGGCAATGCATACAATAAGTTTTCGGAATGGGTGAAAAACAAGAAACAAAAGCGATGAAATTTCATTTTTTATATGACATAAATTCCTCCCACATTTTCATTTTTTTTTTTGCAGAATTGGGCATGTAGCCTGCAGATGCGCAATACGCTTTTATAATTCCGGAAGCGGTCCCAATTTCGATTAATTTTCTGAAAGTGTCTAAAACTAATAATCTTTTTAAATTTTTGCATATAATGATGATTTTTTGCAAGTTTTGGTACTAGAAATAATTGTGAAAACAAAAGATTTTTAAAAAAGGTTTTCAATTTGGTAGATTTCCAGAAACCGTTATTCTATAGCGTAGAATAAAACTTAGTTCTTGCAAGTATTTGATTTTGTATGAACTGCATGATGATACATTTGTCAATTTGCTTTTCAGTGAATATGGTCATCAAATTTTCTTTGTCAACATTTAGAGTATTCCTAAGCAGTGTAGCTCATTTATGACAAAATTTTGAAACCTGTCTTACTTGCGCAAATGAGAAACCTGTGTTAGTAGTAAATCGCGATTGCATAGACCTAAAGAGCGTATGATTCTTGAAAAAAAAATTGATATTTAAGATGGGGGATTAGAAGAAGACTTTGGTCCGGACTATTTTTTTGTCGGTCAAATTTTGATCTTGGATATTTTTTAAGGGCGCTTGAACGAGCAAATTTTATTTTCAAACTATCCCCTTTTTTATCTGAACTATTGGGAACCCGGCTATTTTTTAGTTCCCAATTTTGTCCTTATTTTTTTTTCTCAATATAATGAATCCTTGATTTTTTTTACCCTTTCCATAAAAATCAAATAGTTTTCCATAAGTTTTCCGTTACATTGATTTATGATGCTTCTTTTGCCTCTTGCCAGACTTAGTTAGTTTTCGATTAAATTTCTTACGATCATTATACGCATTCCCATAGGATTTTATGTTAATTAAGTAGATCGCCACTGGCGGATCCAGCCATGAAAATGGGAGTGAGGGATTGTTCCGAATGGAAATGGCGGGCGGTTGAGTTTTTTGAGCTCCTGAATTTGAGTGATTCAAAAGTGTAAATAATGCAAGATATTGACTTTTTGTGATTTTCTGTGATTTTTTGTGCTTATGTGTATCCAAGGATGAGGACTTATGTGGATTTAAATTATTTGTATGGGGAAAAATAATAAGAAAAACAAGCGAAAGCGATCTTCAACGTCAACGGTTTGCAGTACCCCAAGCCCTTATACACGACCAAAAAATATGGCAACAGGCACTATCAACCCATCGACATGTTTGCAGGGTTGTTAAGGTAAATTCTTGCCTTAATTCTGTAGGAAGTTATTTTTTCCGGAAAATAAGCTGAAACACCTGGCACTTATGGATCGTCCGATATCCACTATGTACAAGAATTCGTTCGGCACAGTGGGGCGCACAAAGATGGACGACGTCAGTTATCGAGATAAATTTTTATATGAATTTATACAGGACTTCTCTTTCAAACAAGAAATTTAAGTACTTATTTTGAAAATTTCGTTTCGGCGTTTATCCGAGTTGGAACTTTAAAAAGTTAGCTATATTTTTATGCTTTTTAAAATTAAATCGGTAAACTGAAGGACCGGTCACTTTTAATTTGAAAATTACTGCTAAAATTGGCCACTTTCTACGTATATTCCAGCTTAATTTCAAGTCAGTGCATCATTTCAATCTTGAATTAAAAATACTTCTAGTTACTTCTATAACTCAAATTAGGCGTTCTTACCACTGGAAACTAGAAATAATGCCGTTTACCAGGATGATTTTTATTTCAAAATAAAATTAATTTATCACCGGTCAGTGTTAGGTTTAAAATGATGAAATTTTCAATAAAATACAATAAAACCATAATACTCCCGCTGTGTGTAAATTATATCAATGCCGGGTGTTAATTGTGACATTAAAATATGATAACATTAAACACATGTATTTGGATGTTAGGAATAACTTTAAATTGAACTTTTTATGGCCATTGATGCAAGAAAGTTGTATTTCGTGCATTTAATAAAACATTGCGAGCTGAGGGTGGGTGGGGGGGGGGCGATTTTGTAAATAAAATAATTTAATCTGGATGTCAGTACATGTTATGAAAATAAATAATTTAATTTTGATTTGAAGAATGAAATTTTTGTTCCAAAAGCAAATAAATAATTTTGATGTGACATTTGGTGAAAATGAATATTTTGTTCCAGATTTATGTGAAAATAAATATTTTGTTCCAGATTTATGTGAAAATAAATATTTTGTTCCAGATTTATGTGAAAATAAATATTTTGTTTCAGATTTATGTGAAAAAAATAAATAAATGATCGAGGCAAAATCGCCCAAGTCCCCCCGAAAATCAATTGGTCGTTCCAATATTCGGATAGTCTATAATTCTTTATTTTGTTATTTATTTGTATGTTTATTTTTGTTTGTTTTTTTGTTTGTTTGTTTGTTTGTTAGGAGGAACCTGTCCGATCAGACTTTAGAGCCATAGCAATAAGTATTCACCTGCTAGAGTGATATGAACTTCGTGCTGAACTGTATTATAAAACAGGCATGGTCTTCTATATCGGCGTAAACGTTTTTCTCAGACGCTTTTATTGACCAGGAAACAACGATATTCACCTCGATCAATGGTCTCGGTGATTATTGGTTTGATGGCAAAAGCGTATTCATATCTCGAAAAATTCATAACTATAAAGTTTTGACACTATTTCAAACACTGTCGCATTTTACTGATATTCAATACAACTTCAGTTCAGATTGTACTAGCGTAGACAATAAGCTCAAATTTTAAACTGATTGATTGATTGATTGATTGAATATTGTTTAACGTCTATTATATCAAGACGAGAACAAGTTTGTTGATAAATAATCACTTTGGGGTATGGAAAGGGCCATGGGACGGGAAATTCTGACTGCCACTGGAAAAATAGGGTGAAATCGTCAAGGGCGGGGAATTTAGCCTTGTAGCCGATCACCATAAAATTAGTAACCTTGCAAGAAATCATTCCAATGCAATTTCATGATCTTTTGGTGTTCTAAGTCATTTAACAGCAATGGAGGAGATCATGTTGAAATTTTAATCCTGTGTTTATTTATTTATTTATCTATTTTTTTTTATCTTTTTTTGTTTGTTTGTCTGATTTTTAATTGCCACTATACACATCATTTTGAGGGACTCGATTGGTGGCCCTTATCAATTCCTTGTCTATTTTTTGGCTAGCTATATATAGCTCGAGTAGGATCCTGACCCATGCGAGGATCAGGTTCGATCAGACAAATTTTTGGACTGTAGCTATATTAATACAATTCGACTTTAAAATAGACATGGATAGAAGGGCTGATCTTTAGTCAGACTGATATGCCCCTTATCCATTCCAAAAATAATTTATCTAACCACATAATATAAAACGCCTAAAAAAAGAAATGTAAAACCAAGGACGTAAATTGCGCGTGTCCTTGATAAAACTTACAGAATGAATTTGGAACCTAAGAATTGTAAAATGTATTTAGCATTATAAATGAATATCTTAGGGTAAAAACTTCCTTACAGGTTTCGCCAATGATTTAGTGACAGGGTATTTTTGTACGCCAATCACACAGTCTCTGTTTCGGGGAACTAGATTGGTATTTCACCACAGGGGGGTCACTTTGGGTGGAATTGGGTACAGCCTGCCGCTGGCATTTTGAAAATACCCCCTTTCATATAGTTCCCTAAACAAGATATTGACCCATTCATATAGTAAATTTCAAAAATAAGCAACCCAACTGTGTAGTAAATATGTGTAATTTGAGTCAGAAAACCATTAATTTCACAAAACGAATGTTCTTAAACATCAAATAATGTTAAAACTTGAATAATTACAGCAATCAGTAGAGATTCTGGCCATTTGGGGTTAATTTACGACCCATTTATATATATGATATCAAAAATTACTACTCATTCATATAGTTGACAACTGCAAAAAACAGGGCCATTCCAGCGGCACGTCTGTATATACCTCTATATAGGAAGTGACCCACCCCCCGTGTATTTCACATATAGATTCGAAATCGCTGAATTAAGTTTCCATATTTTATTTGACATCTGTATATTGCAACAGTCAACAATAAATCTAACATAAATACATTTCGAAGCATTTAGAATAGATTAGACCATAGACTCATTATAATAAGTCTATGATTAGACAATGACTAACTGTAAAGACTTATCCAAGTTATCCAATAAAAGGACATTTTTACATTTTTTTTCCAAAAAGAGTATTAATGTCACTCGGTCATAATATAATCATCAAGGGCAAATCTTAATGTAACATCCTTTAAAAGTTTTCAAAGTGAGATAACCTTTTGATTTGACGTACAGTACACTGTCTATGATATCAATCCCCCTCACACACACACACAAAATAATAAAATAAAATAAAATAAAATAAAATAAAACAAAAAACAAAAACAGAACAAAAAAGACAAGAAAAAACATTACAGCCCTTTAAAGTTTCATGGGTATGAAAAATTTGAACAAAAAAATAGTCCACATGCATGTATAATATTTTGAGTTTTTAGTTTTTTTAAAAATTTTAGCCTTTAAACATTTCCTTGTTGATCGAAACCAGAAGTCCTAGTTTTAACATGGAGCCAATTCAAAGTCGAATAATAACAAATGATTTCCAGACATATCCTGTGTAAACAATCGTTATCATTTACATTATTTATGACATCAACTTGTTAATTTGTTTAATATTACATCACTGATAGTTGTCCTTCTAGTTTGGGTACGAGTTATCTACCCCTTACCGAACTGATTGTTCAGTATGGGGTGTCTATTGTTGATGTTTGCAGGGTTGTTAAGGTAAATTCTTGCCTTAATTCTGTAGGAAGTTATTTTTTCCGGAAAATAAGCTGAAACACCTGGCACCCCTATGGATCGTCCGATATCCACNCGACTATCATATATTACTAATTACTATCAGTAATTAATCAGAAATAGCTAATCTGAAATATTAAAAATATAATTAACATTATTTCAAAATATGTACAACCCCCCTAAACTGCAGGCTATCACATTCATACAAAGTTTCGCTACATGCTTGCAACAGTTCTCTAGAGGATCTTTGTATACATTTTCAATACAGTTCAATGCTAAACTAAATATCAAGCTGTCAGCACTTGTTTAGCATATTATAAGAACCACTAAGTAATCTCGAGAAGAAAACCTTTGTATACATATTCGAGAAAGGTGCTGTCTGATTTTAACTCACGTAGAAGATCTTAAAATGATAAAAGAATATTATGACGATCGACACAATTTGATTGCAACAGTTCGTCCTAAGCTTACATTTTATTGCGGTAGATTTCTTATAATAATAATATCATAATTAGAAGACATCGAAATGAAGATTTACATGTACTTATGGATAGAAAAGCACCAAATATGATTATTGGGAAACCAAAAAAAACAAAACAAAAAAAAAAAAAAAAAAAAAAAAAAAAAAAAAACTGGATTTGGCATAAATGAGATCCGAACTTAATTTTAAGAATTAAAACTTTGGGAAAAGTTTCGTGGCATGAACAATAAGGAACAATTAAACGTACAAAGATAGATAGTGACAACAATTCAATGGTATTTGAAAGAAAGCCTAGAAATTTATTGGTATNNNAAAAAAAAAAAAAAAAAAAAAAAAAAAAAAAACTGGATTTGGCATAAATGAGATCCGAACTTAATTTTAAGAATTTAAACTTTGGGAAAAGTTTCGTGGCATTAACAATAAGGAACAATTAAACGTACAAAGATAGATAGTGACAACAATTCAATGGTATTTGAAAGAAAGCCTAGAAATTTATTGGTATCGGTAAAAAATGACAACATTGGTGGAGAAACAACATACGGGTTTGGGTAAGGAAGTAGGAGTAAAAGTAAAATCCAGATAGGACATAGATTTAGTTTTTCTAAGCGTCCCTACATTCCCTTATAGTTTCACTATTTTCTATGGCGTTCTTTATTCGTGAAACTTACATATATGGTGAGAAAAATAGCTTTGAATAATGTATTCAGAATATGGCACATTTATCTGAGCAATTTGAGGGGAGAGTCTTTAGCAAACGCCGTGTGAGGCTATGGATATGTGTAAAATAAAATGTTTTAAAACCCTGAGTAGCTTCAACTACTTACATTTTAAAATTTCTCTTCCAATCTCAATTTCCATGACAACACAATCTATTTTATTCCAAGACTTAGCATCAGTGAAGTACACTTGCTATTTCAACATTGTTGTAATGTTTTATAAAGTACAAGTTCTTTTAAAACTGGCGACAATATGTGCCGATAATGTACTACACATATTGTCGCCGGCGACAATATGTGTAGGCGACAATATGTGCAGGGCGACAATATGTGCCGATATGTCTGCATATATTGTCGCCGGCGACAATATGTGCAGGGGCGACAATATGTGCCGTAACAGACCCGAAGAGCGTTTTCTTTTAATATATACAACAAATAGCACTAGAATTAAAGAAATATCCGGATTATAATTTAGTGTTGACTGTATCATTTCATGATATTCTAAACTCGTAAAATCTGGTACTTTTCCGAAGAAAACATTTGGGTAAGATAATTCAATCATCAAACACCATTTTAAAGCAAAGCCCATACCGATTGTATGGAGAAAAAGTTGAAATTCATAAAAAGAACTAATAAATGTTGACTGTATCCTACTTTGATTTTTATACCCCGCCACACGAAGTGGCGAGGTATTATGTGATACCCTCAGTCGTGTGTCCGTCCGTCCGTCTGTCTGTCTGTCTGTCTGTCCGTCCCCCAAAGGTTTCCGACTGATAACTTGTGAACAAAATAACACAAGGTCTTCAAACTTGGTATGCAAATTGTTTACCACAAAACTCAGGTCAAGTTCGATTTTGCGTTCCGAGGTCCAAGGGGTTCTGGAGTTATGCCCCTTGAAACTTTGAAATTTTGCAAATTTTAGGGTTTTTTACTCATAACTTGTGAATGAAATAACAAACTGTCTTTAAACATTGTATGTAAATTGTTTACCACAAAACACAGGCCAAGTATAATTTGGGTTTCAGCGGTACACATCGTTGTGGAGTTATGCCCCTTTTAACTTAGAAATTTTGTGAAACGTGGCGGGGTATCATGTAATCCACCATTACTATTTTTACATTTGTTGAAGTGTTCGGCATAATTACAAATTACTTAGAGAGTAAAAAGATGTTTTCTTACATTTCTAAGCAGTCCGTATTCCGTAGACTTGTAAGATTTTAATACAAGATACTTAAAAGAGAGTAAAGTACAAAAACTATGGCTGAAGCGGTCATATTTTCATTGTCAAACTGTACATATCCGACGTTAGTCACGTGATTGCCACCCCTGTGTATGCATTATACATATTCAAAGTAAGGGGGGAATTTTGGTATAGGGGTAAATCTGCAACTTTCCAGTTTTTCAGAGGGGAAAATGGCTGAGATCTAAAATTTCTTAGGGGCCGACCATTTAACCTGAAAAGGGGAGGGGTTATGGTTTTTTTCTGGGCAATTTAATTTTTTTCACGTGTATCAACAAAATATTTTTTTTTTCAAAATTAACATTATTTTTTGGGACAGAAAGCCTCCGTCAGAAAAAAAAAATTTCATCATTTTGGCACCCAAAATATTTTTTTCACATAAAATAGACCATTTGCCAGTTCTGCGATCAACAGAATGAATTTAGCGAAACCCAAAATGGAGGTAACTTTTTGAAAAATCTCAAGGGGACAGAATGGTTCCCTGCTTGTGAAAAACAACCAAAANTTTTTTGGGACAGAAAGCCTCCGTCAGAAAAAAAAAATTTCATCATTTTGGCACCCAAAATATTTTTTTCACATAAAATTGGATGCAGATTATTTTTTTTAGAAAAAAAACCATAGCCCCCCCCTTTTCAAGTTAAATGGTCGGTCCCTTAGGGAAAAATACGATCGATCCAGTTTTCCCCAGGGGAAAAACTGGCATGGGGGAAAATTGCTATATAATCCCGGTCATATGAGTGCACATGAGAGGGGGGCGGTGCCGGATAAACCAGACACTGGTCCCCGCTGTGACAGGTCAAATCATAGTTTTTTCTTAATTCATTATGTGGTGTAAATTGCAATGCATCCCCCAGCGTAATTCAAGATCGTAATAAAAAAGATTCAGTAACCTAATCGGAGGCGTTTCACGTTTGATTACATGTCAAAAATGGGGGTTGCTGGAATTTTCACCTGAGCCGAGAAATTTTTTTCCCGGCTCGGGTAAAAATCCCGCCCCTGGTTTTAAGGGCCTGATTATTTTTTCCCATATACGAGGAGGAAGGGAGGGGGGTCCCAAAACAGCCTAACAGCAAATTGATTTTTCCAATTTTCTCAATTATGCTTCAATGTTTGGTACAAAGTTGGATCACTATCTGGAGGAGGGTTTGGGAGAAATTTTTTTTCAACATGGCCGCCTTTTCCAAGATGGCCACCGAAATACGTAAAAATTTCAACTTTGTCCAATTTCAACGAAATTTGATTTCTAGGTAGATTTTGATGCTGCGAACAAGCTGGAATCATCGAATTGGCTGTCAGGGGCGACATCAGCTATTGCTTGCAATTGCAAATCTAGTTCATATTGATATCGGCTAACAGTGTATCAAGTCAATAACAGCTAACATATAAATGTAAAACTTGGATAACAGTCATATCTTATTCAATAAAACCTTCTTGTGAAGAAGTGTGACATAAACAAGTTCATTGACTTCATTATCAAAAAAGTGCTTTTAATAATTTGATCATATTTGTTACTCATTTTCATATATACAAGGCAAAAAAACTTTTTGATGATAGAATATATTTTAGCTTTGGTACATTTATTGGTTTCATTGCCGATTTTTGTTAAATTATCAATAGGAGATAACCAAATACCACGAGAAGAAAAAAATAATTCCCAAATATTTATGACACTTGATAATTTCACCTTTTTAAGTCCCCAAGAAGAAGTGTGAAGACTTATTACAAACGAAGTTTGGAGAGACTTGTTGTTTTAACTCAATTCATTTTTTAAATTCTTGATCTTCTTCTCTTTCCGCCAAAAATTTGTCCGACCATTTTTACAAAGATTAATGGTCCAATCTTTACCTTACTTCATAGGAAGGTTGAACCCTATCACAAGAAGTGAAGTGAGTGAAAACCGAACCGTCAATTTAAAAGAAAGAACACGGACAATGGAAAAATCAGACACACTAAGAAACAAGGATACCACTTGAGTACGGGACAAAAAAGAAAAATGAAGACACACATACAGATGAACAACACGGACCCAATAAAAAACCATGGGTATGATCAGGTGTACCTGTAGAGTTAGCATCTCCTGCTTCTTATAAGACACCCGCCGTGTTGAGCATGTCAACTCCGGTAGTAAAGTCAAATCCGATAGAGGAAAAACAAACTTAAATTGTAGAGGGAAAGATCTGTTGTCATCTGGGAAACAGATATCCCATAGCGATCCACAAGATCGTGATGTCGACCGTAAAACTTCTCCAGTGATGACAGTTTTTTGTAACGTACCCTTGCTAAGTAGTCTATTTGTAAGCAACTGAGCTCTATCAAGGAAGTCACTGTAACGACCACAAGTCCCTGAGTAGCGAATGAGTTGTAAGATGTAAACTCCATTTGCTGGTGCTTTTGGAATGTTATGAAATCGGACCTTGGAACTTTCAAAATGGCACCGGTTGCCATGGAAACGGTAAAAAGGGCTGGGAAATGAAAGTGTTCAGAATTGGATGAAACTTTACAGGAAGGTTGCTTATCACATGAGAAATTGGCTTCTGGTATCAAAAATTTCAAAATGGCACCCGTTGTCATGGAAACGGCAAAAATGTTGGGAAAATGAAAATGTTCAGAATTGGATGAAACTTTACAGGAATGTTGTTTAGGCCACGGGGAATTGCTTTTTGGTATCAAAGACTTAAAAGTGGTACCCGTTGCCATGGAAATGGCAAAAAGGCGGGAAAATTGAAATGTTCCGAATTAGATGAAAATGTATTGAAAGGTTATCCCAGATGTGGGAAATTGGTTTCTGGTCTCCAAGACTTCAAAAATGGCCAACGGTGCCATAGGAACCGAAAAAGGCGGGAAAATTAAAAACGCTCATAATCAAATCAAACTCAACAGACAGATTGCATAGGTTGTGTGGAAGTGATTTGTAGTATTTATTTCTGATTTGAGAGTTCGTTTGGGAGACTTTTGTATAACATCCTGATACAGTTGTAAATTATAGGTTTTTCTCTTTCTTTTTTCTTCTCCAACAAGTTTGTCCGGCCTCGTTCTCAGCCACATTACCACTGATCTTAATGTTACTTGAAACAGTGATAAAGGGTTATGTGTAGATGTGCAATCTGATCTTGAAATTTTCAAAATGGCGTCCGTTGCCATGGAAACGGAAAAAGGCGGGAAAATTAAACGTGCATCGAATAGGATAAAACGTTACAGAAAGATTGTACAAGTTGTGTTTTACTACTTTTGTTTTGTTTTTTTGTTTTTGTCTTGTTTTGTTTTTTGTTTTGTTTTGTTATGTTTTGTTTTGTTTGTTTTTTGTATGTTTTGTTTTTTAAATTAATTATTTACATATCACAAAATAGACTATGTCCGAGTTCAGATTCACCAATTCACGGTTATTTGTATGCCCTACGTCAATAACATGTTTCCCCATGTGACCAATTTCATGACGTTTTAGGCTCTATGACTAGAATTTTAATGCTGAGAACTAATCTGGTACCTCGGATACGATCTATTGGAGATTGGGAATTTTGTGCCTCAGAATTTAATTGGTATTACATTATGATTTCAAATATGACTGAGGTGTGTTTTCAGAATGAGTGAACCAGATTCCTCTATTTATATTTCTCTTTTAACATTTAATGTGGTACGGGGGAGACTTTGAGATAGAATTCCCTGGTATTTTCACGACTTACATTTTGTTATTAGAGCATAAGAAAAATAAAGTGAAATATAAATTAGCGGTCACCTGCCATATAAGCATGATTTCTGTCATGTCATGTAAAAATCAGCTGTTTTAGTTGAAATATTAGGGGAAAATTGCGAATTTAAACAAAATTCAAATTTATTTTAGTAACATCTGATAGAATTTTCTAAAAAAAATTGTGAATTATTATGGCTCCCAAACGAAGTTTGTGGAGACATATTGTTTTCGCTCTGTTTCTTATTATTATGTCGCCCCAGACGTAGTCGGGACGACATATTGTTCTTTGTCCGTTTCTCTATTATTCATTATGTTACCCCAGACTTTGTCGGGGTGACATGTTGTTATTCTACGTTTCTTCTGGTTATTATTCTTCTTTTTCTTATTCTTCCAATAATTCTTGTCCGATCGATTATTTTTTAATGCCTGGATGTAATCAAATGAACTTGGCATGAAGTTAGATCAATATAAGGAGATGATTTTTTTACGAAAAAAAAAAATCAAAATGGCTGCCGTTTCCAAGATGGCCGCCAATTTACGTTGAAAAATTTGGGATTCTATATCTCAGGAACTGCTTATAGAAATTAGTTCATATTTTGTATAAATGTTCAGTAAGATGAGAGGAAGGAATCTATGCGACAAAAATGTTCAAAATGGCCGCCATTTCCAAGATGGCTCCCTAAATGCGTTAAAAGTTCGACTTTGTCCGATTTCAACGAAAATTGATTTCTAGGTAGATTTTGAGGTTGCGAACAAGGTGGAATCATTGAATGAAGAGTCTGGGGTGACATCGGCTATTGCTTGCAATTGCAAATCTAGTTCTTCTTCTTTTTATTATTATTATTATTCTTCCAATAATTTTGTGCAAAGGATTATTTTGAAATGGCTCGATGTAATGAAATGAAACTTGGTATGAAGTTAGATCAACATAAGGAGAAGATTTTTTTGCGAAAAAAAATTTCAAAATGGCCGCCATTTCCAAGATGGCGGCCAAAATACGTCAAAATTTTAACTTTGTCAGAATTCAACGAAAATTGATTTCTAGGTAGATTTTAACGCTGCGAACAACATGGAAGCATCGAATTAGTTGTCTGGGGTGACATTGGCTATTGCTTGCAATTGCAAATCTAGTTATTATTCTTCTTCTTCCACAAATTTTGTCCGATCGATTATTTTTAAGTGGCTGAACCAAATGATTTCAAACTTTGCACACAGTTGCATCACCATCTAAAGTTTGTCCAAAAGGTTTGAAAATTTTCAAAATGGCGACCATTTCCAAGATGGCCGCCAAAATACGTCAAAATTTCAACATTGTCAGATTTCAACGAAAATTGATTTCTAGGTAGAATTTGAGGCTGCGAATAACACGGAATCATTGAATTGGTGGTCTGGGGTGACATCGGCTATTGCTTGCAATTGCAAATCTAGTTATTATGTCGCCCCAGACGTAGTCGGGGAGACATATTGTTATTGTTCCGTTTCTTTGTTATTATTATTATTATCATTATTATTATTATTATACTTTTTTATTTTCCTAGAATAATTTTGTCCACGCAAGTTCTCAGATTTGCCTGAACAGAATCACTTGATACTTGACACACAGTCGGAACACCATGTGAAGTTATGCATGATGGTGTAAAAATTTTCAAAATGGCCGCCATTTTACGTCAAAATTTCAACTTTGTCCGATTTCAACGAAAATTGATTTCTAGGTAGATTTTGACGCTGCGAACAAGATGGAATCATCGAATTGGCTGCCAGGGGCGACATCAGCTATTGCTTGCAATTGCAAATCTAGTTATTAAGAGATTTATTGTTTTTGTTGCGTTTCTTATTATTACAATTCTTCCATCTTTCTTTATTCTCGTCCGGATAAAGTTGTCCGAAGCAGATCTCAGAGACCATTGGACCTAGAGGTTTCAAACTTGGCAGCATATTAGCCCTATGTATCTTGATGTGCGATCATTAAAAATTTTTTGAAGCGGGGTCCAATAAGGGTAATTTTGGGGGTATTAAAAAGGGGTGGGGTAGTCCTATAGTAACCCTATGGGAAAATGAAATTTTGAATGATTTTCATCAAATCGCTGCAATGGACAAAAGAGCAGTTGGTTGCCATGGAAACAAAACCAGAAGCATATTTTTGGTTGAAAAATTGAGTTTTCTGATAAAAAAATAAGGAATTTTGAGAAATATCTATTACATAGCTTATAAGGGGAACCCCTGCCCAAATTTTTTTGGGAAAGGGTCTGAAATTGGTTGCAATGGACAAAAATGCACTTGTTGCCATGGAAACAAAACAAGAAGCATATTTTTGGTTGAAAAATTGAGTTTTTGATAAAAAAAAAGGAATTTTGAGAAATATATATTGCATAGCTTATAAGGGGAACCCCTGCCCAGATTTTTTTTTGAAAAGGGTCTGAAATTGGTTGCAATGGACAAAAGAGCATTTTGATGCCATTGAAACAAAACCAGAAACATATTTTTTGATGAAAAATTGAGTTTTCTGATAAAAAAGAAGGAATTTTGAGAAATATATATTACATAGCCTATAAGGGGAACCCCTGCCAATTTTCTTTTTTTTTGGAAAGGGTCTGAAATTGGTTGCAATGGACAAAAGAGCACTTTGTTTCCATGGAAACAAAATCAGAAACATATTTTTTGTTGAAAAATTGAGTTTTCTGATAAAAAAGGAATTTTGACAAATATGTATTAAATAGGTTATAAGGGGAACCCCTGCCCAAATTTTTTTTGGAAAGCGTCTGAAATTGGTTGCAATGGACAAAAGAGCACTTTGTTGCCATGGAAAGAAAACCAGAAACGTATTTTTTGTTGAAAAATTGAGTTTTCTGATAAAAAATAAGGAATTTTGAGAAATATATATTACATAGCCTATAAGGGGAACCCCTGCCAATTTTCTTTTTTTTGGAAAGGGTCTGAAATTGGTTGCAATGGACAAAAGAGCACTTTGTTTCCATGGAAACAAAATCAGAAACATATTTTTTGTTGAAAAATTGAGTTTTCTGATAAAAAAGGAATTTTGAGAAATATGTATTAAATAGGTTATAAGGGGAACCCCTGCCCAAATTTTTTTTGGAAAGCGTCTGAAATTGGATGTAATGTTCAAAAGAACACTTTGTTGCCATGGAAACAAAACCAGAAACATATTTTTTTTTTGGAAATCAGGTTTTCTGATAAAAGAGGATGAATTTTGAGATATGTATTACATAGGTTATAAGGGGAATCCCTGCCCTAATTTTTAGTTCGCCTCAACGAAGTTGAGGAAGACTATTGGAGAACCCCCGGCGTCCGCGTCTACGTCCGCGTCCTCGTCCGCATTTAGGTATATATTTTGGTAACTATGAAGGGAAGGATCATCAAACTTTGTATACAGATGCATCTTGGGCTATCTCACAGCCTCCAAGAAAATTGGGTCTCTTTGACCTATATTTTCCGCTTGAATGACTTACATCCAAGTTTACGTTCGAGTTCAGATCTCAGTCACTATACATGGTAGGATCATGTAACCTTGCATATGCATGCATCTCTGATGGTAGGTCAGCATCCAGGCAAAATTACGTCACTTTGACCTATATTTTCCGCTTGAACAACTTACATTCAAGTTTACGTCCGAGTTCAGATCTCAGTCACTATACATAATAGGATAATGTAACCTTGCATTTGCATGCACCTCTGATGGTAGGTCAGCATCAAGGCAAAATTAGGTCACTTTGACATATATTTTCCGCTTGAACGACTTACATTCAAGTTTAAGTCCGAGTTCAGATCTCAGTCACTAAACATGGTAGGATCATGTAACCTTGCATATGCATGCATCTCTGATGTTAGGTCAGCTTCCAGGCAAAATTAGGTCACTTTGACCTATATTTTCCGCTTGATCGACTTACATTCAAGGTTACGTCCGAGTTCAGATCTCAGTCACTATACATGGTAGGATCATGTAACCTTGCATATGTATGCAACTTTGATGGTAGGTCAGCATCCATGCAAAATTTGGTCACTTTGACCTATATTTTATGCTTGATTGATTAACATTCAAGTTTTTGGACGAGTTCAGATTTCAGTCACTATACATGGTAGGATCATCTAACCTTGCATATGCATGCATCTCTGATGTTAGGTCAGCATCAAGGCAAAATTAGGTCACTTTGACATATATTTAATGCTTGATTGATTAACATTCAAGTTTTTGGATGAGTTCAGATCTCAGTCACTATACATGGTAGGATCTTGTAACCTTGCATATGCATGCAACTCTGATGGTAGGTCAGCATCCTGGCAAAATTAGGTCACTTTGAACTATATTTTACGCTTGATTGATTTACATTCAAGTTTTTGGATGAGTTCAGATCTCAGTCACTATACATGGTAGGATCATTGTAACCTTACATATGCATACATCTCGGATGGTAGATCAGCATCCAGGCAAAATTGGGTTACTCTGACAATGTGCCATAACGAGGCGAACTCTGTAATCGTTGATTACCTATGTTTTTCTTAAAGGAGTCTTGTAATGCCTCGAAGTCCAATATGGGAGTTCGTTTGGGAGACTTTTGTGTTTCGCTTGCAAACACAGTTATCACTTGTTATTATTATTGTTTCTTTCTTCCACCTCTTTTTGTCCACGCAGGTTCTCAATGATGCCTGGACAGAATTCATTCATATTTGGTACAAAGTTGAATCACCTTATGAAGTTGTACCTACACCAAAAAAAATTTTCAAAATGGCTGCCATTTTCAAAATTGCGGCCAAGTTACGTCAACATTTGAATTTTTTTCCGATTTCACTGAAAATCATAAAAATCTCAAACCTACCTTGACATAAGAAGATGGGCATGCAACAAAAAAAATTTCAAAATGGCCGACATTTCCAAAATGGCCGCCGAGATACGTCTAAATTTTAACTTTGACCGATTTCAACAAAAATTGATTTCTAGGTAGATTTTGACACTGAGAACAAGATGGAATTATCGAATTGGCTGTCAGGGGCGACATCAGCTATTGCTTGCAATTGCAAATCTAGTTATGTCGCCCCAGACGTAGTCGGGACGACATATTGTTTTTTGTCCGTTTCTCTATTATTCATTATTATTATTGTTTCTTTCTTCCACCTCTTTTTGTCCACGCAGGTCCTCAATGATGCCTGGACAGAATTCATTCATATTTGGTACAAAGTTGAATCACCTTATGAAGTTGTACCTCCACCAAAAAAAAATTTCAAAATGGCTGCCATTTTCAAGATGGGGCCATGTTAAGTCAACATTTAAAATTTTTCCGATTTCACTGAAAATCCTAAAAATCTCAAACCTGCCTTGACAGAATTCATTCATATTTGGCAAAAAGTTGAATAACCATAAGAAGATTGGCATGCAACAAACAAAAATTTCAAAATGGCTGAGATTTCCAAGATGGCCGCCGAGATACGTCTACATTCTAACTTTGACCGATTTCAACAAAAATTGATTTCTAGGTAGATTTTGACACCGCGAACAAGATGGAATTATCGAATTGGCTGTCAGGGGCGGCATCAGCTATTGCTTGCAATTGCAAATTTAGTATTGTTATTGCTTTTCTCTTTTATTTTCTTCCAATGATTTTTGTCCGGCCATTTTCTCAAAGATGCCTAGACAGAATTCATTCATACTTGGCACAAAGTTGAACCACCATGAGAAGATGTGCATGCACTAACAAAAATTTTCAAAATGGCTGCCATTTTCAAGATGGCCGCCATTTTACGTCAAAATATTGAGGATTCAATAAATCAGGAACTGAGTGGCAGAATTTGTTCATATTTTGTTTTAATGTTTAATAAGATGAGAGGAAGGAATTCATGTGAAAAATTTTGCAAAATGTCCGCCATATTCAAGATGGCCGCCAATATACGTTAAAATTTCAACATTGTCGGATTTCAATGAAAATTGATTTCTAGGTAGATTTTGACACTAGAAACAAGATGGAATCATCGACTTGGACGTCTGGGGCGACATCAGCTATTGCTTGCAATTGCAAATCTAGTTATTATTACGCTTTCTTTCTTTCTTTCTTCCACCTCTTTTTGTCCGGCTTATATCTCAATGATGCCTGGACAGAAATCATTCATATTTGGTACAAAGTTGAAACACTATCTGGAGGGGTGCATGCAAGAATTTTTTTTTTCAAAGTGATGGCCATTTCCAAGATTGGGACCGAAATACGAAAAATTTGAAATTCGTCAAATTTCAATGAAAATTGAAATTTTCTCAATCATGCTTGGACAGAATTCAGTCATATTTGGTACAAAGTTGAATCACCATCTAGAGGGGAGTATGAAAGGATTTTTTTTTTCAAAATGGCAGCCATTTCCAAGATGGCCGCCAAAATACGTAAAATTTCAACTTTGTCCGATTTCAACGAAATTTGATTTCTAGATAGATTTTGATGCTGCTAACAAG
This sequence comes from Modiolus philippinarum, assembly GCA_002080025.1. Classification (NCBI taxonomy): domain Eukaryota; kingdom Metazoa; phylum Mollusca; class Bivalvia; order Mytilida; family Modiolidae; genus Modiolus; species Modiolus philippinarum. The sequence goes on from MJUU01006246.1 coordinate 86,860, forward strand.
CTGGAATCATCGAATAGGCTGTCAGGGGCGACATCGGCTATTGCTTGCAAATCTAGTTATTATTAAGTCTCCCAAACGAAGTTTGGGGAGACTTATTGTTTTTACTCAATTCTTATTATTTTTCTTGTTCTTCTCGTCTTTCCGCCAACTTTTTTGTCCGCGCCGTTTCTCAGAGACTAGTGGTTCGATCTTGACCAAACTTCATAGCAAGATGGGTTCTTATCTGAAGTTGTGCAAGAATGTCTTTTAATTTTCAAAATGGCATCGGTTGTCATGGAAACGGCAAAAAAGGCGGGAAAATTAAATTGCTCAGAATTGGATGAAAATTTACAGGATGGTTGCTTAGGACATGGGGAAAAGGTTTCCGGTGTCCAAGACTTCAATATGGCACCGGTTACCATGGAAACGGCAAAAAAGGCGGGAAAATTAAAGTGCTTGGAATTAGATGAAACTTTACAAGAAGGTTGCTTAAGACATAGGGAATCGGTTTCTGGTCTCCAAGACTTCAGGTTGGCACCGGTTGCCATGGAAACTGCAAAAAAGGCGGGAAAATCAAAGTGCTCAGAATTGGATTAAAATTTACAGGAAGGTTGCTTAGGGCATGGGGAAAAGGTTTCCGGTGTCCAAGACTTCAATATGGTAGCAGTTACCATGGAAACGGCAAATAAGGCGGGAAAATTAAAGTGCTCAGAATTATATGAAAATTTACAGGAAGGTTACTAAGGACATGGGGAATAGGCTTCCGATGTCCAAGACTTCAATATGGCACACGTTTTAAAAAAGGCGGGAAAATAAAAGTGCTTGGAATGGGATTGAAAGTCACAGGAAGGTTGCTTAAGACATTGAGAATTGGTTTCTGGTCTCCAAGACTTTAAAATGGCATCCAATGCCATGGAAAGAGAAAAAGGCTGGAAAACTGAAGGTGCTCAGAATTGAATGAAACTCTACAGACAGGTTGCCTGCAATATGTGAAAATGATTTATAACCCCGATTTCTGATTTAGGAGTTCGTTTGGGAGACTTTTGTATCAGCATCCTGATACAGTTATACATTTTTATTATTATTATTATACTTTCTTATTATTTTCCTAGAATAATTTTGTCCACGCGAGTTCTCAGAGTTGCCTGAATAGAATCACTTGATACTTGGCACAAAGTTGGAACACCATGTGAAGTTATGCCTAACGGTGAAAAATTTTTCAAAATGGCCGCCAGTTCCAAAATGGCCGCCAAGACACGTCAAAATTTCAACGTTGTCCGATTTCAACGAAAATTGATTTCTAGGTAGATTTTGACGCTGCGAACAAGATGGGAGCATCGAATTGGCTGCCAGGGGCGACATCAGCTATTGCTTGCAATTGCAATTCTAGTTATTATTATTTTTCTTCTTCCAATGATTTTGTCCGCGCCGTCATTTTGAGACGGCTTGATGTAATCAAATGAAACTTGGCATGAAGTTAGATCACCTTAAGGAGTTGTGCTCTCCATGAAATTTTTTTTCAAAATGGCCGCCATTTCCAAGATGGCCGCCGAAATATGTCAAAATTTCAACATTGTCGGAATTCAACGAAAATTGATTTCTAGGTAGATTTTGAGGCTGCGAACAAGGTGGAATCATCGAATTGGGGGTCTGGGGTGACATCGGCTATTGCTTGCAATTGCAAATCTAGTTATTAAGTCTCCCAAACGAAGTTTGGGGAGACTTATCGTTTTTACTCAATTCTTATTATTAAGTCTCCCAAACGAAGTTGGGAGACTAATTGTTTTTTTATTCTTGTTCTTCTCGTCTTTCCGCTAAAATTTTGTCCGCGCGTTTTCTCAGAGACTAGTGGTCGGATCTTGACCAAACTTCATAGCAAGATAGGCCCTTATCTGGAATGGTGCAAGAAGGTTTCGGAATTTTCAAAATGGCACCGGTTGCCATGGAAACGGCAAAAAAGGCGGGAAAATGAAAGTGCTCAGAATTGGATGAAATTTTACAGAGAGGTTACTTAAGTTACTTAAGACATAGGGAATTGGTTTCTGGTCTCTAAGACTTCAGATTGGCACCGGTTGCCATGGAAACGGCAAAAAGGCGGGAAAATGAAAGTGCTCAGAATTGGATGAAATTTTACAGGAAAGTTACTTAGGACATGGGGAATTGGTTTCTGGTGTCCAAGACTTCAAAATGGCACCTGTTGCCATGGGAACGGCAAAAAAGGCGGGAAAATCAAAGTATTCAGAATTGGATGAAAATTTACAGGTAGGTTGCTTAAGTCATGATGAATTGGTTTCTGGTGTCCAAGACTTCAAAATTGCATCCGTTGCCATGGAAACAGAAATAGGCGGGAAAATTGAAAGTGCTCAGAATCGAATGAAACTCAACAGACAGGCTGCCTACGATGTGTGGAAGTGATTTTTAGCCAGGATTTCTGATTTGGGAGTTCGTTTGGGAGACTTTTGTATCAGCATCCTGATACAGTTATAAATTTTTATTCTTCTCCTTTCCCTACCTTCCGCACAAATATTTGTCTGGAGTTTTTTTCAGAGATGGTAAGAGCTAGGGTATTGAAACTTGGTGGGAAGTGGGAACACCATCTGAAGTTGTGCATATTGTCTGGAAATTTGCAAATTGGCACCGGTTGCCATGGAAACGGAAAAAAGGCGGGAAAATAAAATGTGCTTCGATTTGGATGAAATTTTACACAGAGGTTGTCTATCATGTGTAGAATTGGAATCTGGTCTCCAAGACTTCAAAATGGCGCCCGTTGCCATGGAAACGGAAAAAGGGCGGGAAAATTAAAAGTGCTCCGATTTGGATGAAATTTAATACAGAGGTTGTCTATCATGTGTAGAATTGACATCTGGTCTCCAAGACTTCAAAATGGCGCCCGTTGCTATGGAAACGGGAAAAAGGCGGGAAAATTAAAGTGCTCCGATTTGAATGAAATTTTACACAGATGTTGTCTATCATTATTAAATTTGAAATCTAGGTCCATGGGAGGTTTGGGAGCCATTCTATGATCCACAAGATCATAATCACATCTTGTTAGCTATTATACTTGCCTTCCATTTGCATGAAAAATATTTGTGGTTCATCGAAGTTTTATTTATGAATCATACATCGGATATCGAATATCGAAGCAAAAATGATGAACACGGAATTCCAAAATAAAAAATCCAAAATCACAGCAATTCATATCCAACACGAATTGAGACAATATGACAAAGACAAAACAAATACACAAAAAAAATGAACAAGAACGCCACAAAACTAAAGCACAAAAAAGTGTGAACCCTACAAAACTTGAGGTATCATCAGGTATCATAAATGACGAAAAACTTATTTCATCAATATTATTTCTATATACATGTTGTAAGTGATCTCTTAATAGAACAGGCATTATATATGACAAAGTTCAATATTCTGCATAGTTACCCTATCAAAGTGGCACATTTGATCAAATTTAATTATGATATGACATCTAAAATCATTTTGCCAGCATTCCTACAAGGAATTGTATTTTTGCGAGATATGCAAGAATGATGCACAGTTTTAAACTCCTTACTACCTTTATTTGTCTTTAATTCTCTATTTATTTTCTTCTCCAGTCAAGTAGCAATTTGGGTCTTGTGATCCGCATGGGTGACCACTACTAGTGCTCTAAGGCCCTTGACTGTGCTTGGAAGATTGTAAAATACAACATCTTCGTGTTTAAATACTGTTACTTAGGCTCTCTTCTAATATAATAAGATACTATTGACAACGCTTTACTCAGTCACCTTGTGTAAAAACAAAGCTTAAAAAATAAATGTATTAAACAGTTATTTTCATTACTTTTATTATTTCATCAATTCTATTTAGTCAGCGTAATGAAAAACAAAGTAGATTAATTTTGGAAAGAGTTTTCTCCCCTGGGTAGAATATGTGGCGGGTCAGCGGGAAAACTCAAAACTGAAAATGACAGTTACAATCTTCCACTTTAGTTTAGCTTTCAAATCGTCGTGGCGAGGTTTTACATTTATTGTAATGATCTGTAACTTAAAACCAACAGAATGCATGGCATGAGAATACATTTTTTTTTTAGAATTTTCCAAAAATGTGTAATTTAACTAAGAAAAACACTAATAAGTAAACATTAAACCTACATGGTCGGTTTTCAACATCGAAATATGATCACAGTGGGTCGATATTCAACGTTGAAAAATGACCGGGGATTCAGTTATCATTGATGAAAGTGGACGGCAAAAAAGGTATACATGGTCAGTTTTCTACATTAAACAATGACTACAGGTAGGTCAATATCAAACGTTGAAAAATGACCAGTTGGTCAGTTTTAATATAGTTGAAACAACGGCAGTAGAATACCGAAGGAACAAAGGGGGAAATCCACAAAAATCGAAATCCAAAGATATGGCCGAGAACACAGAAAACAATGGCGCCAGACACAAAACAATGACGTAAGACAGACACAAAGCACAGAAATAGAAATCACAACATCCAAAACAAAGGCACTCACAGTATGAACTCCAGTGAAACTGAGAGTGACATCAGGTGCTCCGGAAGGGTAAGCATGTCCTGCTCTATTAACAGCACCCGTCACACTGTGAGTGAGTCAATCCAGGAAAATATCAAAGTCGGTAGTCAAATCCGGGAAGACGTGAATCGAGCTGAAAATATCCACTTCCATTTGAGATACTGACACGTCATATCCTTCAATGATGTTATGGTGACGGCCATAGAATTTCTTGAGGGATGAAATTAACAAAGGTTGAACAAATCCCTGACTAAGCAGCTTTTGGGACAGTGTTTTTGCTCTGTTCAAAAAATCACTGTACAAACTACACGCTCGACAGTAACGAATCAACTGTGAAATGTACACTCCATAGGCTGGAGAGGTAGGTATATTGCTGCTAAGAAAGGTAAAGTTCACAATTGGGAAATTAAAATCATCACGCTTGTCATATAGCTTAGATTTCAAACGTCCATCTTTGTCAATATACAATAAAAGATCTAGGTACGAAGCTGAAGTAGGTGTAGTCAGAATGTGGTACCATCAACGAAAATGGAGAAATACTTATTGATATATGCCAAATAAACAACTGTGTTATTTTAGGTACTTTATTTGAACATAAAGAAATCCATAAGAAGACATGGGTATCACCAAATGGTAGATACAGCAAACAAATTGATCATGTCATTATAAATGGGAGATGGAGATACACGTTAGAAAATGTAATTGTTCGTCTTGGAGCTGATGTAGCCAGCGACCATCATCTCTTACTGGCAAAAGTCAGAATCCACCTACGAAAAAACATCAAGATGACAAACATCAGAAAAGAGATACAATACAGCAAGATTGAAAGACCCTGCTGTACGTTACTAAATAGGTGTATCTGCGTTCTCCATTTTTAGTGCAGAAACATTGATGTATTTAAATCTGCAATTACTGTTTTCAGTTTATTGTGTGGAAGGGTTGTATAAAGAGTAGAAAAGTCAAAGGTTTGAATGCTATGGCAATGGGTAAGACTGGTTGAGGATAGCTGTTCAAGGAGATCTTTGGAATTTAAAAGAATCCACATTTGATTCACGTCGCTTGTGGAGTAAGCTTGTGGAGTAAGATGAAGACAAACTGATAAACTGGAGTTTTCTATGTATCGTGTGCGTTTTTGTCACATGTACATTCACTCCATATCCTTTCATTTTTCCTATTCATTACAGTAATTTTTCAGGCCATCTCTGACTGCGGTCAAAAAAGTAGTGAGGAGCTGTGAAAGAGGTTTAGTGGTGCATCTGGAAGACCCGGCAATGAATCCCTGTTTGTATGGATTGTTATGTAGTTAAGGTACCCAATAGAGGGTAAGGGAGTTGATTGTTTTCATCATTGGCTTTTATGACAAATGATGCTAAAACTGAAGCGTGATTTTTTACGATATCATCCCTCGATATTGTAGTAGGGGTATAAGTAGGGTTTCCAGATGAACTGTGGATGCCCATCTCCTTCACAAGGCAGTCGAGATAGTGTATCTCACACACAAACAGTATGTTGTCAGCATCTTGAATGTCAGTATGTTGAATGATGACAGCAGTTTTAACATAACCGTGATAAGTTTGTGTCGTTTACTACAAGTAGCACGGTTACATCTTTTATGAAAGCTTACCTGGCTACCGTCCGTCCTCCGTCCATCTTTTCCTGTAAAGAACCTTTTCTTGAGAACAAATGAATAAAAAACAGTAGTATATTGGGACAGTTCACCGCGGATTTGACGAGGTGGATCACCGGAAGTGACGTAGACCGGAAATTACATCCACGGAAGTCACGTAACCGGAAGCGGAAGTCACGTGACCGGATATATAACATCTTAACATTGTGCATGCGTAACCGGAAGTGGGTATTGATCCCCTGAAGGTAGCCATTTTTACCGGAAATGACATCATAGATCACCACGTGACCCCGGAGGGTCTTGTTTAACCTAATTATATTACGCATGTTTTTCCAAGCGTCCTGATTTCTCCATCTATAGATCTTCTTCATGTTTCCCTAGGTCGTCCACTGCTTCTTTTTCCTTCTGCTCGTGTCCATTTAAGTGCAGTTTTTGTAATTGAATGTTGGTCTTTTCTAATAACGTGGCCTAACCATTTAAACTGTCTCTGTTTGATGATGGTGATGATACATTTTTGGTCTGTTCTTTCAAATAGGTTGTTGTTCGAGATTTTCCAGTATATTTTGCAGATTTTTCGCAGGCAGTTTGAATGGAACCCTCTCAGTCTTTGACAGTCTTTTTGTGTTGACCTCCAACACTCTGAACCATACAGCAGGATAGACAGGATGTAACTTTGATATAATTTAACCTTAGTTTTTTTTCTCTGATGTTACTGGCCCTCCATATTTTATTTAGTTGATGAAAAGATGTTTTGGCCTTTTGAAGTCTGTTTGTTATATCTTTTTCGGTTGCATTTGCCTTACTTATAATACTGCCTAAGTAGGTAAAGTCATTAACATCTTCAAGTTCTGTTCTTCATTTTCTATTTATATTTTTATATTGGGGGTGAGGGATGGAGTCTTTGTTTTCTTTTTGTTTATGTTTAATCCAATCTGTTTTGCGTGGTTATACAGATCATTTGTTTTCTTCTGTAAATGGTCCGGTGTCGAAGACAGAAGTGCACATATCGTCTGCAAAGTCAATATCTTCCAGCATTGAAGTTAGTGTCCATCTAATTCCTCTACGTTCATTTCCTGTTGTATTTCTCATGACCCAGTCTATTGCAATTAAGAAGAGCATCGGTGACATAATGCATCCTTGGCGTACTCTACTGGAGATGTTGAACCAGTCTGATGTATTGTTGTTATGTAAGACACTGCATGAGAAGTTGTGGTAAAAACATTTGATGATGTTTACAAGCTTTTCTGGGCATCCATATGCTCTGAGTATCTTCCATAAACTGTCTCGATGGATGCTATTAAATGCTTTCTCAAAATCAACATATGTAATATGTACCCTGCTATTCCACTCTAAACACTGTTCGATTATATTTCTTAGGGTAAATATGTGGTCGATGCAACTCACTCCTGGTCTAAAACCTGCCTGTTCTTTCCTGATGAGTCTATCTATCAAACTGCTTAGTCTGATACATATGATCTTGAGGAAGACTTTACTTGGCACAGATAACAATATAATACCTCGCCAGTTGGAACACTAAGATTTGTCTCCTTTTTCAGTAGCTTTATAATCAGGCCGTTGCGCCAGTCTTGGGGTAGCTCTTCATTTCTACAAATTTTACAAAAAAGTTCTTCTAATTTTTCCGCTAGGAAATTTGGATCAGCTTTTAACATTCAGCAGTTATGTTATCTATTCCAGGTGCTTTGTTGTTTGTTTTTAGATATTTTATTGCTTTTATTATTTCGTCTTTTGTAGGTGGATTAATATCTATATCTAGAGTTTCACTAAAGGCTTCTTCTATTTCTTGTAGTGTTTCTGGAACTGGCCTGTTAAGAACTTTATTAAAGTGTTCTGCCCATCTTTCAATCTGTTTTACTACTAGTGTTATCTTATTTCCATTCTTATCTTTAACATTTGTGGTGCCACAATTAAACTTTCCACAATTTTTGTTGTTATTGTGAAAATTTCCAGCTGTTGTCCTTTTTTGGCTGCATCTTCTGCTTCATTTGCCTTTGTTTTAAAATATTCTCTTTTATCATTCCTTAATTTTCGTTTGGTTTCTTTATTGCTTTAAGAATATTCATTCGTGTATTAAGCAATCAGCCTTTCAGATCTTGAATTTTGTTTCTTTTCTTTAAGCTGTCTTTTCTTATCAATAAGCTTCCATGTATCAGGTTATATCCATATCTTGTCAGATTTTGTTTTTGTGCCAAGTATGTCTTCACTGGTCTTAATGATATTGTCTCTCAGATGTTCCCACTTATTCTCTATATCATCTTCTAACCCTTCTCCTACATCTGCAAATGTCTGAAATCTGTTTCTCAGAGTGATAGAGAACCTTTTCTGTACAGCAGGGTCTTTTAATCTTGCTGTATTGTATCTCTTTCTTGATGTTTCTGTCATCTTGATGTTTTTTCGTAGGAGGATTCTGACTTTTACCAGTAAGAGATGATGGTCGCTGGCTACATCAGCTCCCAGACGAACAATTACATTTTCTAACGTGTGTCTCCATCTCCCATTTATAATGATATGATCAATTTGGTTGCTGTATCTACCGTTTGGTGATACCCATGTCTTCTTATGGATTTCTTTATGTTCAAATAAAGTACCACCAATAACACAGTTGTTTATTTGGCATATATCAATAAGTCTTTCTCCATTTTCGTTGATGGTACCTCATTCTGACTAAGTTTGGTTCTAATTAGACTACTAGTTTCCAAAAAGATCTTTAAATGTGTTTTCGAAACACATAACGAAATTGACTGTGTTTATGCAACTTCGGTATTTTTTGTATTTTTCCATATGGTCAAATGTTAAATAATGTTACTGTTGGCAGACATATTTGATGAGGTCTGAACCTCCCGGATGCCTCTTTTGGAAGGTATCATCAAATTACCACTGTATTTTAATTGGGCATGTTGTTTCTGAGAAGAAATCCAGAGCACCTGATGTCACTCCCGGTTTTCATGGGAGTTCACACTATGAGTGCCTTAGTTTTTTAATGTTATCTTTTTATTTCCGTGCATTGTAGCTGTCTCACGTCCTTGTTTGTCTTTGTTTTTATCTGTTACCGTTTTTGCCATGTCTTTGGACTTCGATTTTTGTAGTCATCGCTTCCCTTGTTCCTTCGGTATTCTACTGCCGTTGTTTGAATGTGTTATCCATATGAACGGATTTCAGACCATCTTTCAAAAATAATTTGGGCAGGGGTCCCTGATAATCTACGTAATAAATACTGCTCAAGTTAAAACATTACAAGGCCCCTATCAAAAATATCGGGGCAGGGGTTCTCCTTAATAAATAGTGTTTACATATTGAAGAAAAACATAAAATAGCAGAATACTGTTTTTTCTCTAAAATTTCAGTTTTCTTGTTTGGTGTTCATGGTAACTCTTTGACACTAAAATTTGTTTTTACTCTAACGGATTTAATCTACGTAATAAATACTACTAAAGTTAAAACATTACAAGGCCCCTATCAAAAATATTTGGGCAGGGGTTTTCCTTAATAAATAGTGTTTACATATTGCAGAAAAAACATAAAATAGCAGAATACTGTTTTTTCTCTAAAATTTCAGTTTCTTATTTGGTTTTCATGGTTACTCTTTGCCACTTAAGTTTGTTTTTCCTCTACCGGATTTGACTTTTTTACCGGAGTCGACATGTTCAACACGGCGGGTGTCTTATAAGAAGCGGGAGATGCTTACTCTACCGATGCACCTAATCTCATTCATGGTTTTTTTATTGGGTCCGCGTTGTTCATTTTTATATTTGTGTGTGTCTTCATTTTCTTTTCTGTGCCGTGCTCATGTTATGTGTTCGTTTCTTTGTTTTTTTCCGACGTTGCCATTGTCCTTGGATTGTTCGGTTTAAACTGACGGTTTGGTTCTCACTTACCTTGGTTCCAATTGGCACAATGGTTTCAGAGGAGAAGGTCTTTGAATAAAAAGTTTACATCGGACGGACGACGGAGGCTGGGCGCCAAGGGATGGCAAAAGCTCACCATGGCATACACAGGTGAGCTAATACAAACTTTAACCTGAATCATCCATGCTTGAAATGTAGATCAAAGTGTCATAATTTTTATCAGAAACCTAATGGATGTTCGAAAGACGCATCTACTGATAAAATGTTATTCATTTATCTGTGCTAGTATCTAAGATCTGAACTTTATCCTTTCGTAAGCTTAAATCTGAGTCACTCATGGATGAAATGTAGGTCGAGGTAAGCCCACCTGTGGACAAAATCTCATTTATCTATTACTTGCGATTCAAAAGATATATAAGGACTTTTACTTTGTTACGGATTGATGAACGGGCATTAGGCAAGTACAAATCTACAAAGAAAAATACTAAGAACTTGCAATCAATATCTCGTTTATTAATTCATATACAAATTAATTTAGATTTATTACTTTTGAAGAGGTGAGTTAATATATTTAGTATACATAGTGTTTTGACTGTTAATATATAATTTTCAAAGCGTTGAAAAATGACCCGCTTCCAGGTCAGTATTTTATAATAAAGGTCAGAACTCAACGGAATTGGTCAAAATTCAATAGCTTTGGGGTCAATTTTCAACGTTGAAAAACGACCAATAGGTCAATTTTCAACGGGGTCAAAATTCAACCTAACACCGGTAATAAGTCCGACTGTCCAGAGTTCCTATCGTTGTCTACGTTTTGTCTTATTCGTGTTTTTCATGTGTAGTCCGTGACAGATTCTGGCATGTAATTATAATTTTCAGCCATTGTAGGTGTTTCCTGTTATCCACTTTTTACATATAATTATTTCTCGAATTTGTAATTTTTAGCTAAGTTAGTGCCACTTTAACTGTACGGTGACAGTTCAATGCTTTTCTCCGTTGATGGTACCAGTGCTAGTACCAATATCCGGTGTTGTTCCCATACGTTGAACTAACTGTCATTAAGTTTTATTAATACATTATCGATGTTCTAACTCGCGTTAGCAGCGCGTGAAGAACAAAAAAAGACTGAAACTCATTTTACGTAGAGTAAATTCGAATTTAGTAACTTAAATTGAATTTAAGGTAGATCGACACTAATACACGGAGCATTTGCGAAACACAAGTCGGAATTGACTTGATTTTCAAGCCGGAATATTCCTTATTTGGCCTTGTCATTGTGACGTCATAATAAATTGTTATACACTTTCCCGCGAATTAGCTCCTTTTTCCCGTAAATATTGTCTATTTCGTAAATTATATAAAATATCTCTCTTCATCAAACAGTGACATATTGATTTTTTAAGCTCAACATAAAGCTGAAGTGTATACCTCTGAAATATCAAAAAATGAAAAATATCTGTCTGATATTTATTTCATATGAAAGTTAAACAATAAGCATGTACTCACAGTTCCCTAAATATTCTTTGTAAATATCGCTGAAAAATACTGGTTTTGGCCTGGTTTTCAAAGCCTGATAACAGGAAAAGATGATCGGTGACATATCATATTTATTTTATTTTTTGAAACAATGGACTTAGACCTTCAAAATATCTTAAAATAAAAAAGATGCTGTCTGATATTTTTATCAGGCTCAACTACCTAACTAATTTTTAGTGACTGAAATTGAGTTTTTTCTATTTTTTGTGATTCATGGTTAAGATAGGTTTCGAAACATTGTCAGAAAACTAAAAGGTGATGGTGTACCCTAGTACAATTTTGATAACAAATTTTGCAAATATCAATCAGAAAAAGATATTTGTTTGGAAAATATGTTTTATCTTGTACTGGACACAACATCTAATTTAGAATAGCTAAACTTTAGTCATTAAAGTATTCTTTATTCATTTTAAAGAGTTTAAATTGGTTAGTTTAAAGAATTACAAATTATTTGTCCGTTAATGGGCTGGTTACAATTTAAAAGATAGTTAATGAGTTTTTAGCCGGTAGTGCTGTAACGATTTAGAAGTGATAAACACATGGCCTTTTCCATATATATCCGGTTTTCAAAACAAAGCGAAGCTGCGAGGGTCTGATATTGGTCGAGGACTGATAAATGGGACGATAGACAAAAAAGCAATGTACAAAAATTTACAATCGATAATAGTAATAGACTGTTATAGGCCCACCTACTTGGACTTTTAAAGGGTTTCTAACTGAGGAAGGTCGTTATTTGTTTTTACTTCCTTTTGATGCAAATTATACATTTGATATGTTTCCAAAGTTTATGATTAATAAGTATTCTAAACAGTACGTTCTCATAAAGTTGATTACGATATTATGGTGAAGGCATTGATCTTGATATCATGATAATTTTAATAAGTAAGTGTAACCCCGGACTGTAATTACATCAACATACCCGATATATATTACTATGCGTATACCGCGTTTTTTCTTCCTGACTATTTATATGACATTTAAAAGCAGATATTACCACATGATATTTCAGTATAACGTATATCGATAATATTTAAGATTCCACTGAAGTGTTGGCCCAACTGTAAGAAAAAAAAACGTATGTCAACTGAGTACTATAGCAGGAAACATCAACTTTGTACATTTTTACATTATTAAACAGAAAGAAGACCGTTTCAGCAAATCATTTGAAAACATCAAGAGAGTACATTGAGTATAGGTTCGACAAGATCAACATTTTGAGAATTTATTAATATAGTTGGGTGCAGTCATAACCTCTCACGAAGTTCTGATGACTTTTGTAAGTTAACTAAGAATTGTTCTAGAACGGCTCTAGAGCAGTTCTAAAAGCAGTCATAAAAGTAGTCATTTTGTAGAATTGTTCTTAAAAGGGTCATTGTCAAGAACAGTTATAAAAACGGTCATAATCTGTTCTAAAAGCAGTCATGGTCAGGAGTTGTACTAAAAGCAGTCATGGTCAGTAGTTGTTCTAAAACCAGTTATAATTTGTAACCGTTCTGATTAAGATTAAATTATATACTCGGAAATCACTGAGATACTTAAAATAACCAAGGACGTATATTTTAACGTTATAGAATAGATTAAAAAAAATCGTCAAAATCTGGGACTAATATATTAAGTCTATGTACAAAATTAATAAATAACAACTTTAAATTTCTAATTGAAAAAAATAGGAAATTATTAACCGCAGGTGGCTATAGTGGCTATTCTCTTGGTATTGAATCGAAACATGACAAGAGGTTTCATAATTGCTGGCATCAATATTATATCGATTGCAGAAAATGTCTCTTTTGCCACCCGGTTTTTAGTCAAATTATAGGAAGTTTCATGATTACGGGCATCGATATTATATCGATTGCATACAATGTCCTTTTTGCCCTCTGTTCTTATTAAAATTACATGAGTTTCATTATTTCGGGCATAAATATTTTATCGATTACAGGAAGTGTCCCTTTTGCCATCTGTTTTTATTCAAATTACATTAAGATTCATGATTGCCGGCATTCATATTATGTCAATTGCGGAAAATGTCCTTTTTGCCATATGATTTTATTCAAATTATATTGAGTTTCATAATTGCAGGCATCGATAATATATCGATTGCAGAAAAAGTCCTTTTTGCCATCTGTGTGTGTTTTTAGTCAAATTACAGTAAGTATATTGATTGTGGGCCTTGATATTATGTCGATTGCGGAAAAGGTCTCTTTTGCAATATGATTTTATTCAAATTACATAAAGTTTCCTGATTGCGGGCATCGATATTATATCGATTGCAGAAAATGTCCCTTTTGCCATCTGTTTTCAGTCAAATTACAGTAAGTATATTGATTGCGGGCATTGATATTATGTAGATTGCGGAAAATGTCCCTTTTGCCATATGATTTTATTCAAATCTGATTGCGGGCATCAATATAATATCAATTGCAGAAAAATGTCCCTTTAACCATCTGTTTTTAGTCAAATTACAGTAAGTATATTGATTGTGGGCCTTGATATTATGTCGATTGCGGAAAATGTACTTTTTGTCATATGATTTTATTCAAATTACATTAAGTTTTCTGATTGCGGGCATCAATATCATATCGATTGCTGAAAATGTCCCTTTAGTCAAATTACAGTAAGTATATTGATTTTGGGCATGGATAGTATGTCGATTGCGAAAAATGTACCTTTTGCCATATGATTTTATTCAAATTATATTGAGTTTCATGATTGTGGGAATCGATATTATATCGATTGCAGAAAATGCTCCTTTTGGCATCTGTTTTAGTCAAATTACAGTAAGTATATTTTTTGTGGGCATTGTGTTATAGGTAATCAAATATTGTAAACATTCTATAATGCATTGTATTGATTGTTTTTAGTTTGTAAGGCCTTTATTTTATGTAATTTGTTTGGCCTAGTGATGTAACTTGTTTACAATAATCAATGGTCAATGTTATTACACCTTTGAACATGTAAAATTTCTAGAATTTAAATCAAATTAAGATTTTTAACACATAGCATTTTATAGAAGTTTTCCTTACATTATCATTCTAGGCATGTGATTATCAGTTGATTAGAATGTTCCAGTTATATCTTGTGAATGATTTTTCTAGAAAAAATGAATGTATATAGATAAGGTAGTAGTAAATGGTTGAGGCCGTCAGTTTATACAAAATTTTTACGCACATCTTTTGTATTGGAAATCGACATTAGTTATTGTGAATCGGTTATTAGGAATATTCATCTGGACATTTATTTGTGGACTTCAGTGAACTATTAATTTGGATATTTATTAAGACTTCATAATTGTCAGATAAGTCATATATTGTATATTTAATTTGTAAAATTATTATTTTTTCGTCTTATTAAAAAGTTAATTTCAGCCAGTTTTGTTTTATCAGTGCTGACTTCAATTTAAAATAATTTATTGGACATTTCTACCACATAAACGAAATTGGGGGCTATCGTGCGGGATATTCGAAATTGTTTAAGAAAGAAATTATTATATTTTCATTAAAAATAAAAAATTTAAAAGTCAGCAATAAAAGTTTTACAAAATGTCATTTGATCCAGAACAATATGTGTCTACGTGTCAGGTGGAGAATTTTGAGAAGCTAAAAAGGACGACCTTATTATATTAGGAAAACATTTGAAATTGAGAGTCAAATCAGGAATGAGAAAATTTGAAATTCAAAGCGTCATTGCAAATTATTTGGTTGAAGAAGATATTTTTGATAAATCTGTTTTGGAGAATTTAGCATTCAAACACCTGATTTGGAAATACAAAAAAAAAAAATAGAAATTCAGGAAGAATAAGAAATTAGAAAATTAGAATTTGAAAGAGAGCAGAGAAAATTATAATTGGAAAGAGACAGAGAAGATAAAGAAAGAGAAGAAAGAAAATTAAAATTACAAATTGAACAACAGGAAAAAGAAAGAGAGCTAAATTTTCAATTAGAACTGAAAAAAACTAGAATTAGCTGAAAAAAATCAACACCTTTCTCAGAAATCTCAGACATTTGATGTTGCTAAAAGCATCAGGTTGGTCCCTACTTTTCAAGAAAAGGATGTTGACAAATATTTTCTGCATTTTGAGAAAATAGCTGAAAATTTAAAGTGGCAAAAACACAATTGGTCAATGTTATTACAAAGTGTGTTAATTGGTAAGGCCATGGAAATATACAATCAGTTATCAATAGAACAGGCTTCAGATTATGACACTGTAAAAGAGTTTATTCTTAATGCCTATGGACTAGTCCCTGAAGCTTACCGCCAAAAGTTTAAGAATGCAGAAAAACAGAGTGACCAAACCTATGTAGAGTTTGCTAGAACTAAAGAGCAACTATTTGACCGTTGGTGTATATCAAAGAAAATAAATAACAATCATGAGAAATTTTGTCAGCTAGTGTATTTGAAGAATTTAAAAGGTGTATTAGTACTGACATTAAAACTTTTACTGATGAACAAAAAGCTGAAACTTAGGATATTGCTGCACGTTTAGCTGATGGGTTTTCACTTAAACATAAAACACAATTTTTTAATGAACCACAGAAATTATTCAGAAATAATAATTCCACAAATTTTTCACCCAAACCTGCAAATGAAGTAAATAGTAGGCAACGTCCAAGTCCTATCCTCCCTCACAGTCACAGAAACCATTTAAGTCGATTTCGTGTAATTATTGTAAGAAGGAAGGCCATTTGATATCTGACGGTTATAGGTTAAAGCAAAGGAAGGAAAGTGAAGTAAAACCCAGTGGTTTTCCTGAGTCGTCACAATGTTTGCCTCATTTCGGTACAGATGTGCATAGTTCTCTTTCTGAGGTTACGTCTGTTTCTGATCCTGTTCGCAAGGTCGAGGTCAAATCCCCATCCAGTCCCATTATGGAGATTTTTGAACCATTTATTAGTGATGGTTTTGTGTCGTTTTCGAGTGATTTTTGTAATTTTACCTCTATTCGAATTCTAAGAGATACTGGAGCCTCTCAGTCTCTTTTGTTGGCGGAAACCCTGCCGTTTGATTTTATTTCTAGTACTGGTAGAAATGTTCTTATTTAAGGGGTAGATTCTAGTGGTTATACTGCTTTTCCTCTCCATAATGTTTATTTGTCTTCAGACATTGTTTCTGGACCTGTGACCTTAGGTATCAAGTCATCATTGCCCTTTGAAGGTGTACAACTTGGTAATGATTTAGCTGGGGACAAGGTTAAAAGAAATCCTATTGTGACAGACAAGCCTTCTTTTGATCAAGTTACTGATTCTGCCTAACATGAGTTTCCCGAGTTGTATCCTGCTTGTGCAATTACTCGTGCTATGAAAAAGAAATGTGTGGAAGCTCAGAAAGGTGATAAAAATGGCACTGATGATTTTGATTTGTCGGATACATTTATGAGTCAGCTAAGTGATGTTGGTGACAAAACAAGCAAGCCCTTAGAGTTTTCTGATAGTTCATTGGTTCAAGGTGATGGTTTTTTTTATGTCTACATTTAGCAGTGAGCAACATAAGGACCCTGAAATTTCATGTCTTTTCAAAAGGGCTGTTGATGAAAGTGAGTCTTTGCAAGATCCTGTCACTTAATTATATAAGAATGGTATTCTTATGCGTAAATGGAGACCTTCTGATGTATTTGCTGATACAGAATGGGCAGTAAAGTATCAAATTGTAGTACCAAAGGTGTAAAGAGCTGAGATATTAAGCACGGCCCATGATACTCACTTGTCAGGACACTTAAGTATTAATAAGACTTACAACAAAATTTTAAATTATTTTTACTGGCCTAACCTTAGAAAAGATGTCTCTAATTACTGCAAGTCTTGTCATACATGTCAATTAACAGGGAAACCAAACCAAGTTATTCCAAAAACACCTCTTCAACCAATGCCTGCCTTTGAGGAGCCTTTTAGTAGAATATTAGTCGAATGTGTAGGACCTTTACCAAAAACTAAATCTGGTAACCAGTACATGTTAACCATTATGTGTGCATTTACAAGGTTCCCTGATGCTATTCCTTTAAGAAATATAAAGACTAAGACCATAGTACGGGCTTTAACTAAGTTCTTACTTTGTTTGGCCTACCTAAATCTATTTAATCAGATCAAGGTTCAAACTTTATGTCAGGCATTTTCCAGCAAGTAATGTATGAATTAGGCATTAAATTGTACAGATCATCTGCATATCACCCTGAAAGTCAAGGCGCCTTAGAGCGATTTCATCAAACCTTAAAAAATATGATGCGGACCTATTGTTTTGACACAGAGAAAGATTGGGATGAAGCAATTTCTTTTCTTGTATTTGCTGTAAGAGAAGCAGTCCAAGAATCATTAGGTTTTACTCCATTTGAATTAGTTTTTGGACACACAGTTAGGGTCCACTCAAACTTTTAAATGAGAAAATTTTATCTGATGAAAAAGACCACTTAAATCTCCTTGATTGCGTTTCTACGAAAGCCGGAAGGGGACTTTCGAGTTCCGACTTCTTACTTCTAACTTCTTACTTCTTACTTCTAACTTCTTACTTCTTAATTCTAACTTCTTACTTCTTACTTCCATGTTGCAATCCGGAAAGGTAGTCTTTCCGGATTGCAACATCGACTTCGGTATTTAATTTTGTCAGTTTTGTTAGGACTGAAAGTTTCATAGTTTATGACCTGT
>MJUU01006246.1:127224-147968 GCA_002080025.1 Modiolus philippinarum
AAGCGCAAATGTCCAGTCGAATTACAGGTAAAAAGCGCAAATGTCCACTCGAATTAAAGATAAAAAGCGCAAATGTCCACTCGAATTACAGATAAAAAGCGCAAATGTCCACTCGAATTACAGGTAAAAAGCGCAAATGTCCACTCGAATTACAGGTAAAAAGCGCAAATGTCCAGTCGAATTACAGGTAAAAAGCGCAAATGTCCAGCGCAAATGTCCGATTCCCAAGTATACGAGGTTTCCAAACCAGTCGCCTTGTCACTTCGTTCATATCGTTGACAGGTTACCAGTCTTCCTTACGAATACGAAAAAAAATATTCGTAGGGTCGTATCCGTCTAGTAAATACCGCCATTGCAGGATTATAATATTTTAAGTATAAAGTGTACCACTGAAACATTTGTTTTTTAAGATATCCAAAGTTTAGTTGGAAGCTGGCTGACAAATTGTAATTTAAAAATGGAGAAATCAACACATCACACAGATAGACGACTAGAATCAACGAATAATAACCCATATGTGTCGATTCTGCCTCGGCAAACGAAACTAGAACTATCAAATTTACTCTCAACTGACCTACATTCACAACTTGTTCGATATGCACGAGTATGTAGTGATGTTTCTAACTTCAACGACCGAAATCTTTGCCTCACTGATAAACTTTTGCATCAAGGGTTTAGATATTGCTACGGTCAAGCAAGTGGCAAAACTTTCAGATTACCGACATTAAGATTTACACCCCAAGCTGTCTGCCTTTCATTGACTCGCCGTCGTGCAAAGACAACATTGTATACATTTGTCAGATTTTCACGTCTGATATATCATTTGACATCGATGAATCTTACACATTGTGTAAGCTTGGGGTGTTAATCTTGACTTCATTACAATTAAAGTTTTGCCACTTCCTTGACCGCAGCAATATCATAAGTAACAAAATACCGAAGTTACCGGAAATTAATTAAAACATTCTCTAAATTCTATTATAGATACATTGACTTATTAAGACAATTTGGTTCTTCATGCAGAGCTCTTATACATCAGTGTTTTCACATCCAAACTTCTATTGCAATAGCATTTACAAAGCGCATAAATTCAAAAATTGTCCTTCCAAACTTATTAATCCGTTGAACAAACTTATTCATAAAGGATATAAATACAGCACTGTTGTTAAATCTTTACTACTGGTTTTTGTTGGCAATTTATTGTTCATCTCCTAAATGCTTTACACCATAACTATATTTAAACAGTTTTTCATATTGGCAGTATTTGGCATTGCACAATATCATGTTCTTCTTTCATAATTGATGATGTTGTTATACCAAATCTATTTAGAAGTATTTCAATTGAAGTTTCATATGTAAGAAGGCTTGATATCATAGTCAACGGAAATTNAACTGCGAGCATTTGTCCGGACAGTACCTGTGTGTATTGTAGTCGTGTTTTATGTACTTCATTGTAAGGGTACTCGTCTTAATAAGTTGGACTTTTTTCTAGTTTGATTTATACTGTGAGTCTTTTTGTGTATTTATTTTTCAGCCATTCACCACACATAGGGGGAGGGTTTTGATCCAAGAAAACGAGTTTAGCCCCACCGCAGCAATTTTTGAGCCTGTCCCAAGTCAGTTTTATGTTGGTCATTGGCTTGCCCTTGTCTTCTTATAAAATTTTAGTTTCTTGATATTTGGGCAATTGGATGTGGTTTGTTTCCACTGATTTATTCATTTTGTTTTACCTTTTTGGGGCCATTTAGGGATTGCTATATGGTGTGAGGTTCCTCATTGTGTTGACGACCGTACGGTGACCCGTAGATGCTTGGTTTTGGGTCGTTTTAACCTGGATATAGGATGTTGTCTCCTTGACATTTACCCCATTTCCTTTCTTTTTCATTTTCAACGGAAAATCCTAAATTTGTGCTTCCTGTGGTATCTTTCTTATAAAACATCTGTTAAGGTCAAAATATTGTGGTGAGTAACACGCCTTTCTTAAATGCGTTTAAATGGGGCAATGTTAACAAAAATGTTATTACCACAATCCACACATTATTAAAACACTGGTAGACACATTTATAACTTTCGTATGAATTGCATGCATTATGAAAAAAACAAAATTTGACATTTATGTTGATATTACGATAAATTATGATTAACTGACTGTAACCTACTCCAATCAACGGACCTATCACCGTTGTTACAACGTATAAAACAAAATTAACAGACAACTCACCCGATTAGCCGAATGACCAGTGTGTCTATGTATACGTCTGAAAATCAGCCCAGCAAATTTTATCATTTTGGGTATAGTATTCAATGATATGATACGCAGTAAATGCACATGAGTTAAAGTCTCCACAAAAAGCTTAACTGCTCATTATGGAACTTCGTTTTTTTTGTAATTAGCATAGTGTAGTATAGATATCTTCCAAATGTACATGTATAATAATCACAGAATAGTTATCTTATTTCTCCAAAATAAAATGCTGCCATATTGTGTATAATTGTAAAATTGAGTGTAAAATTGTTTTTGTGATCTGTAAATCATTATTTAAAATATATATGATTTTTATTTTATTTCTCCCCAATACACATGTACGTTTTTTTTAAATCCTAAAACAGTTTTTCGTTTTGAAAATTGGCTCTGCTATATTCTCTCTTCTACATCCTAGCTATTGAAAGTTTTTTTACAATGAAAAATGCATTTTATTGGCATCAAAAGTTAATGTTTTGCATAAACAATATACAATCTAAGATTTATCCTGAAGATGAGGAATATAGCATATTCTATGAGATGAGAGGTAACTTCTTGAAACACGTATTCAGCATATCGAAATTTATTGTGTTTATGCAACTTCGGTATTTTTATGTATTTTGAACCATTGGGCCGATACCACTGCTGGTGTATCAGAGGTCCCCGAGGATTCACAGGCCCTATAGTCAGACTTGTCTGACATGAAAATTTTACCTTGCGTGTTATAGAAATTTACAGTTTTTATCAAAATTCTAACCCCTTAAAAATACCTAGGCTTCATTCCGTGTATGGCACTCGATAGATGTCCTTGGTACTGGATTTGGGTTCCTATTCCGATATTTTTGGAAATGGGTACTTCTTTTTTACTATTTCGGATTTTGGCTTTCCTTATTATTTGATTTTAATGCTGCTGATAAGAGGTAACTCCTTGAAACACGTATACAGCATATCGAAATTTATTGTTTATTACAACTTCGGTATTTTGTATGTATTTTGAACCATTGAGCCGATGCCACTGCTGGTCGACCAGAGGTCCCCGAGGGTATACACAAGCAAAATGGTCAGACTTGTCTGACATGAAAATTTTACCTTGCGTGTTATGGAAATTTACAGTTTTTATCACAATTCTTACCCTTTAAAATACTGAGCCTTCATTCTGTGTATGGCACTCAGTAGCTAGATGTCCTTGGTACTAGATTTGGCTTCCTATTTTGATATTTTTGGAAATGTGTACTTCTTTTTTGACTACTTTTGGATTATGGCTTTCCTGATTATTTGATTTTAATGCTGTTGATAAGAGGTAACTCCTTGAAACACGTATACAGCATATCAAAATTTACTGTTTTTATGCAACTTTGGTATTTCTATTTGTATCTAGTATAGGTAATTTCCTAAAATTTCAAAAGACTGATTATGATATTATTATTGTTGATTTTGTATTTTTTTTGTCTTTTTATGCACCCAGATCGAGGATCGGGGGGCATATTGTTTTTGTCCCCTGTCTGTCTGTCTGTCTGTCTGTTTGTCTGTGCGTCCGAAACTTTAACCTTGGCTATAACTTTTGCACTTTATAAGGTAGACTTTTGATACTTAGCAAGTGCATAGGTCTTATCAAGAGGAACATAAATATGCAAAAAAATTAGGTCAGGTCAAAGGTCAAGGTTACAGATGTTAAAAAGGGGTGAATTTGGTTGTTTTCACATATCTGACTGTAGAATCCTTATTATTTATCGTATTGAGACGGGGTTTGTTTATGTTATTGCTAATAAAATTGCGCAACTGTTGTATGTCAACAGATTTGAGGTAGAATTTATAGTTTTTGAGAAACAAGAGAACGAAAAGGGGACAAATGGAAAAAAAATGAATTTTTCAATTTTTGTCGGATCTTGATGCAGTATTTTTCTGTAAGTTTCTTATAGCATGTTTAAACAGATACTTTTAACAATTAAAACCATTTCAATAAACAAGAGGCCCAAAGGGGCTTCATCTGTTTCAGAATAAAGGGGTTAAATTGGGTGTTTTTATGGAGATAAACAACTTTTGAACTATGTAAGATAGACTTTTAATACTTGGCAAGTGTATAGGTTGTGTCAAGAGGAACATAAATATGCCAAAAAATTAGGTCAAAGGTCAAGGTCATAGGGGTCAAAAAGGGGTAAAATTGGGTATTTTCATATATTTTACTGTAGAATCTGGGGGCATATTTGTTTTTTTGTTTGTTTTTTGAGTTTTTTTTTCGGAGGGGGGTTGGGAATATTTAGAACCATGACTTTTCGAATACCCTTCAGTTAGAGTAGTTCTTTTCAAACACGTTACGATTTCAGCAATATGCATTACCTAGATAATCAGGGAACACTGCCCAATTTTTTTGAAAGGTGGTCTGAAATGGGTTGTTATGAATAGTGAAGCTTATTATTGAAATGGAAACCAGACAAAAAACTAAAATTGTACTACAAAAGAATTGAACTACATATTTGTTAAGATTTGAGTAACACGTATGAAGTATTATAAGGGAAACCCCTGCCTATTTTTAGCTCACCTGATAAAAAGGGTCAGTGTGAGCTTTTGCCATCACTTGGCGTCCGTCGTCCGTCGTCTGTTGTCCGTTAAACTTTTTCACATTTTCATCTCCTCTGAAACCAGTGAAGCAAATTCAACCAAACTTTACAGGAATGATATATGGAAGGTCCTTTACAAGATTGCTTATTTCGTTCCAATCCGATAAAAACATGGCCGCCAGCGCGGAACTTAGGTTTAACATTGGACCCTGTAAGATTTTTTTCATTACATGTGCTTAAATTATTGAAGCAAATTCAGTCAAACCAAGATTGCTTATTTTGTTTTGATCTGATAAAAAAACAAGACCGCAAGCACAGAACATATTTTAACATAGGATCATATGGGATAAACATCACTTTCATCACCTGCTGTAAGCATTTTGTAAGGTGAGCGATTCAGGCTCAGTATCTGAGCCTCTAGTTTTTTTAACCTGGTGTTCAGAATATTTTGAGTTCTATAATATATATTACATAGGTTATAACAGAACGTTTTTCGGTAAATGGACTTCCAAATGTTTTGGTTTGCTCTGCACTGATGAGACATAAATTGTCGAAATGCGCATATGCAGAAAATAAATTTAAAGTTACTTCGGTATTTTGTTATTTATAAGGAGAACTCTCCCCAGTGTTTTTGAAACTTGTCTGAATTTACCAAAATTAGAGTAATCTATTTTTATTCTTTCATTCTGAAAATAATTTTTGGAGAAATCTACAATATTCTTTGGAAATATGGAATGCTTAAAATGTGAATTATTATTCTTAATTCTGTTACCTCCTTTTAAAATTATCCCTTTTCATTATATCCTATTTTTAAGTGAAAGACACCTCAGAAAAAGGATGTTGATGTACATAAATAGAACTAGTTAATGTAAAGTACAAGTCTAAGAATATTTCTTCGTGAGCAATAAAAATTTGAAGCTATATCATACCAAACATATAATTTCAAACATGTTAGAATGTTAATAATTTGAAAGTTTCATTCCGATACTGCTCAAATTCGAACTCAACCTAGGTTTGAATGGTTAAACCTGCAGTCATTTTTTGAATAAGGAATGTGATCAGCTATCACCCTCTGCCCATCCAACCTCCCGTTGTTTCACTAATCCATCAGCCAAGTGGAGCATTCCTTTGTCGTCACTGTGCAACTGCAAGAAGATTATAAATATCTCTCCTGGATAAAAAGAAAGCAGGTGTATTGCCCTTCGTGAGGCAAAAAATATAATGTAACATTAACTACATGTACCTATGGATGAGCAAGACTTAAATTATCATAAGGATAGAATAAAAAAAAAGATTATTCCAAATTTGGCAAATTTCCTGAAATTGTCAAATACTGATTATTTTGGGGAATTCTATCTTGCAAATACCTTCCAATGCTGAGTGCAATTATTTTCAAACATGTTACGATTTCAGCAATATGTATTACCTAGATAGTAAGGGAACCTCTGCCCAAATCTTTTTTGAAAGGTGGTCAGAAATGGTTTGTACTTATGAGTGCCATGGAACAAAACCAGAAATTAAAATAAAACTGTAGAAAAAAAAGAATACAGCAACATATTTTGTTAAGATTTAAGCAATATGTATGAACAAGATTATAAGTGGATCTCCTGCAATTTTAGTTTTCCCTTAGTTTTTTGTGTCGTCTGCTGTAAGCAGAGTCGACACATAGGGATTACTATCCATCGTCTTACGTCGTCTGTCGTACTGCGTCGTCCGTCGGTTTTTTAATCCGCAACTGCTTCAAAACTAAAAGTCCGATTCCAACCAAACTTTTAGGATATGTTGTTTACCTGGTGTAATTGTGCCCCTGGTACTTAGAATTTTGATTTTACAGAATTTAGAGGTTTAAATGGCAAAATAGCTCATTTGCTAATTCAATCTTTTAATCCACAACTCATCCTAAACGGTAAGCCATTTTTCATCCACACTTTCAGGATATGTTGTTCTCCTGATCTAGTTGTGCACCTCATACCTAGAATTTTAATTTTACGGATTTTACAGGTTCACAGAGCCAAAATAGCTCATTTGTGGATTTGGTTTGTTAATCTGCAATTTCATCACAACTTTAAGTCAGATTTCACCCAAACTTGCAGGATATAGTTGTATGTTGTTCACCTGATATAGTTGTGCATCTGATATGTAAAATTTTGATTTGACTGATTTTAGAGGTTTGCTGAGCCAAAATAGCTAATTTTTTATTCAATTTGTTAATCTAGAACTCCTTCAAAACTGTAAGTCATATTCCAACCAAACTTGCAGGATATGTTGTTCACCTGATCTTATTGTGCACCTTATGCTTAAAATTTCAATTTACAGATTTTAGAGGTTCACTGAGCCAAAATGGCTCAAATGCTAATTTGGTTTGTTAATCTGCAAGACCTTCAAAATTATAATTCATGTTCTAAACAAATTTGATTGATTTGTTTTTTCATTATTTTACCTTTTTTTTTAAAAGATATTCCTTTTCATTATATCTTTTTATAAGATAACGAACCCACAACAAGGTGTGCTGATGAATATAATTAGAACTATTTATTATAAAGTGAAAATTTTAGCAATAAAAGAATTATTTGTACCTGAGCAGTAAAAACTTTGTTTAAATTATACCAAACATGTGACTTTAAGCCTAGTCTCCTGCTTTAAATTTCAATCATTTTGCAAAGTTAATCTTTGGAAACGTTTCAAACCGATTCTGATCAAATACAAAGTTGTCATAGGTTTGAATAAGGTAAAACTGTAGCTATTCCGTTCAAATAAAATGGCAATACCTATCCTAATTTGCCACTCTTACAGTACAAGTAGACAAAACTTTTCAGCAATGAGTATCTCTTTTTGATGAAAAGAAACCATGAGTATTGTCCTTCATGTAGTTTAACATATAATGCAGCATTAAATACATATACCAATGGTTGAATATGTCTAAAAGGATCAGTAAAACAGACGGAAAATCCTCCCACTTTTCGATTAGGCATGTAAAATGTTTTCTTACAGGAATGATTACAGACTGAATGATGACAAAGAACCGAAAAGGGTGATTCTTTCATGGGCTGGGTAGCCATATACAGGTTTGACCCTACCACTAGCTTGCTAGTGCTGGTACCAAATCCGCCCCGAGTTCCTATAGTTATTTATGTTTGTCTGTAGATTATTTTGTGTTTTTTTTTTGTAGTGCAGTTCTCTTGTGGGTTGTGGCTTGTGATTGTAATTTTCGACCATTGCAGGTGTTTGTTGTTATTTTGTCTTTAAAATATAAAATTTCAGTCTGCTTACTTTAATATGGGATTCTTATGAAACTGTGCTTACCTTGATTTGACATTTTAATGTTAATTGAAGAAGGTTGTATGATCCATTTATTAATATTTCATAATATATCATAAAATAAATGTTGTATGCCCCATCATTTTTGTTACTTTTAATCATAAATACGACAACCCATACCACAATACAAAGAACCATCATATTATCAGGACAAAAAAAAACAACAAAACTTAAAGAAAAATAAAAAAATAATAAAAATAAATCCCACAAAATCGCGGCATCGCTTTTGATAGATTTTACTGTAATAATGCTTGCTGCGTTAAATATCAATTTGCCACAATAAGTAGGTTGTAGTGTGATCCTAATACACGTATTTTTGCATGTCAAAATCACGGGTAACATGTAAATTTTCATTTTTGCCGTTTTTGACAATGAAATTGGTTCATGGTAGTTCCACAATAAAAATCATCAAGAAATGGCAAAAAGATAGCTTATGTAATTACAAAACGTGGATAACTAATAAAATTCTCAACCATCTGATACTTTTTTTTCTTCTTGCTGAATTTCTGACTTGTTTACACTTTCGCATCGATCAGCGCCTCAGCACCAGGGAAACATTCACAAAAAGGACAAACACCACCACAAAGAAAACCTTTGCAGGACAACATTGGTATCTGTGCTAATGTTGTATGTAGAAATTAAAGGATCCCGAACGGAATTATCAACAGACAAAATTCAAAGCAGGTACAAATAGCAAGGGTCCTGATTTGGTAAATTCATTTCAAACAAAATGGTGGTTTTCAACCTCTTTTTATGGCGCGCCAACCCTCTCCGTCCATTCTTGTAGTGTCCGGTAGAAACTCAATAATGATTGCTATTGAAGGTCGTAAACAATGAGAAGAAATGTTCATCCCAGTACTAAGAAAAAAAAATGAACGTTCAAATACCTTTTAAATAGGCTTATATCGATTAAAGAACTTATGAAATGATCGCTTGAATTTATGATGTTGTTATGAACCATTTATAACATTTCAATGTTGTTCAGAAATGGGAGAACTTCTGAAATCTTTGGAATATCTCGAGGATTTCCATATTAATCCCTTAATGCGATTACCATCAGTCGCTTCTTTTGTTATTATACCCCCAGCTTAAGCGGCCGGTATATAGTGATCATGGTGTCTGTCCGTCCGTTTCGTCTGTCCGTCCGCCATAGGGTACCTACTTTGTGGTGACAACTCCTCCTAGACCACTTGATGAAGTTCACTGAAACTTTCACAAAATGTTCAGTACATATTGCCAATTTGCACCAGCTTTTTGAAAATTTGATTAGATTTTTTTTCTGGAATTCAACCGGGGAGTGGGGTTATGATATAAGTTAGCTTTGCTCACAATTTTCTAGTTTAAAAATGCATTGATGTACAAGACTAGAAATTAAAAAATCAATCATATTTATTAAAAATAAAACTTTATAGCTTGTAATTTAATTGCCCTATTTTTGATAAATAAATAAAACGATAATAAATAAATGCCACAAATATGTTAACATAACCACAAAAATGCTTGATAAACTAGAACAATTTGGTTATTTGCTTGACTGTCCCAATCATTTTTTATGTACATCTTATAATTCACACAATATGATTAATTAGCTACAAAGTCTATGTCTTCTTGGAGAATGATACGGTTTAAGTTCGGTACACATGCATGTGCAGCCAGCTGATATCGGTTCTAGAACTGGAATATAAAGATTAGGATTAGCTGAATTTCGCCTTAACACGTTAGTGTAATATTTAACTTCACGACATGCATGCTTTGCACAACCATTTCGAATTATATGATTACTTGCAGTAGTTGTACCACAAACAGCCGTATTCCGAACGCGACAAACTGCCTCGATTATCTCCCTTGGTTTTCTGTTGTGATCAATGTTCCTTTGAAATTTCCAAGGACATGTTGACCTTTCTGAACTTTCTACAATATCTTCATCGCAAGTTACTGGAAAAGGCCGGGTAATTATATTCCTATAGTTGGCAGGTATCATGTACAACTGACCTAGATTGTAATCAATGTCCAACATGATTGCTTTGGATTCATTTGTTAATGTGTGCAGCGTCCTTGTTCTTGCGACCTGATTCTGTAATTCTGTGGTAGAAAAGCTGCTATACAAAATTGTAAGCAAACAGAGAACGATCTGAAAATGAAAAGAAGTCATTATAAATTTTACATTTGAAAAATTTACCAGAAAGTCTCAGTTATGGACAGACCTGTCAAGTTTTGAAAGTTGCTTTGCGTGACATTTGCCGAAAATTGTCAAGGATCAAGGAAAAAAAGATCAAAGGAATTTGTCGCAAATTTGGATAAGCTGCGCGTGCGTGTCTCGCGGATCGCGTGAGATAAATTAAGTGAGTTCACGTGTACTTTATATTTAATATTTTATATTCGTACTTTAAATGTACGAGTTCTTGTGTATGCTCTATTGTGTCCCTTCATCTTACAGTGGTGATTGGATGTAGATATTGTTATCCTTCATCTGAAAATGTGGTAACGGGAAGTGTTGTAAGGAAAGTACTACAACATTTGAATGGTGTTATATCTATGGGTATCGTTGGCTTTGGTGATTTGTTGTTCAATCGAATCTTTAATTAAAGTGAAAATAACCAAAACTGAAGTAAGTGAGAGCCATACAGTCAGTCTACAAACGAATAATTTAAGGACATTTGCACTATCGGAAAGGACATCACATGAGTACGTCTCGGAAAAGAACAATGAAGACACACATACACAGATGAATTACACAGGCCCAATTAAAACAGGTGAAACCAGGTGCTCTCTGGTAGAGTAAATATCTGCTTCTTAAAAGACACCTTCCGTGTTGGTTTTATCAATTTCTCTGGTAAAGTCAAATTCAGTACAGGAAAAATACAAAGGGAAAGATCTGTTATTATTTTGGGAAAATATCTCATAGAAGTCCGCAAAGATGTGATGTCGACCGTAAAACGTCTGTAGTGATGACTGCAAGTCATGTGCAACATCCCTTGTTTTAAGTAGCCATTTTGTGAGCAACGGAGCTCTGTCACGATAAGCGCTGCATTTACATGTAGTGCAATATGGAATACTGGAAAAAGATATTTAGAGAATAAAAAAGAGTAGGGAATTTCATTTTCTTTTCTGAAATACCCTATAAATGTATGAAATATTCTTAATGCAAATGATTAATATTACATTAGATAAATAATTAATCAATCACCCATTATATTAACTTTCACGAATTTCGATATCATGGGATTTTCAAACATAGTGAAGAAAGGCTGAAAGGCTATAATTGTAAATAGTTGTTATGTACATTTGTAATGAAATCCTATGATTATCAAAAAATTTCATTGATTATACGTTTAATGTTTATTCTTTATTTTATTTCAAGCATATTTGTTTACATTGACATTTCGGTTTTTGCATTATTTCAATAACGATTATATTTAGATATATTATAAACTCTACACACAGCATACATGCAGCAAAAAAATATTTAGCTGATAATTAGATGCAATCCTTAAAAAAACAAAAACACACACAAAAAAAAAACAAAAACAAAAAACTTTTGTCTGTAAATAATTATTGTAATGTTTTTATTCTTCAAATACGATCAAATTTAAATAAAAAGTCTTATTGTTAAGATAGGTTTGTGGTCTTTTTTTAAAAACTGCTTTCGATTTTAAAATTTAACACTTTAACAGTGTCTCCCTGATACAAAGTTCTGTCCTAAGCTGATCTTTGGCTTCGATTAAGATCCTATATCCATATCTACACTGAAGACTTACAAAAGTTGTCGATATGTCCATTGACTGAAACTAAAATTAAAATAACTTCGGTATTTAGTAATAAAAGACATTGGATTATACTTTACTTACTCGATAATTATATATATTTCTCTCAAGCATACTTTTTGGTATCAAAATTTGTAATGACAAATGTGAATGTTCACACCTTATATATATGAATCTCGCAAATAAATAACACGGATGTTCTTTATTTTTTCTCCCAAATTAAATGTTTTAAAAAAATGATGAAAGATATGTTTAAGTATTTTATAGATTGTTCATTTTCTGACTCAACTTCCCTAAAAAATAGTAAGATTATCAAATTCCAAGAAACCTTAAACAAACAAATAACAAAAAACACCGAGTTATAACGTGCTGATGTAATAATTATAATCACAGAAACTATCTACAATGCGAAACCTATACTCCTATTATTAACCAATCGAATAATTGGAAAAGCAAGTGAAATTTAAGCACAAATTTGACAGTCACAATCATAACAACAATTAACCAGCATTGAAACAACTGCAAAAATATATCTTTATTACTCTATTTAATTGGCCTGACTGGTCATGGCTCAATTATATCGGGATTTTTCGTGTTCAAATTACCTACAAGCCAGATAAAATTAAACCACGCCCAACTTGTTCAATGAAATTGAGTAAATACAGAAGGATAAGTTTCTGTGCATTTTCGGAGTATTTTATGCTTTGTATGTCTCGCATTTGATTAATTGGGCCTAACCGATTACAAAGTGATTAACCCCAGCATGTATGTACAGAACTCATTCATACTTAAACTTTGGGTTTTGTGCTCCTTGCATTAAATTTATTTAGCCTTACTTATTTCAAAGTGATTAACCAACCCCAGCATGTGTTTTGCTATGCATCGAATTATAAACTTAAACATTTTGACCAATTAATACTGCAAATTTAATTTCTGCAGATGGACATTTTGACAACTTAGATTCCTGCAATGCAGATCAAATCAAAAGATGGCAAACCATCAATTGAACTATGTGTATAAGCTGATAGCTGTATAGAGAACAAATAATGGATTAGCAATACCAACCTAGTAGTCAATATAATTTTACAAATCAATATTTAAGAATAAAAGGGCAACAGTAAAAGATAATAAAGACATGACTGAGACAAGTGTGGCTTACTTATGAGAAGAATTATATTTCTAACTGAACTGAAACTGAAACAGGACAACTACAGAAACATGAGCATTTTATAGCATATACCTGTCATAAGTCGAGACGTCAAAGGTTTAGAATCCAGTATAACTTACACAGAGTTAAAAGTATAGTTTAAAAATGTACTTTAAGATCAATAAAAATATATGCAGTTATGACAAAAATTCAGTTTGATTTTATTTGAATGCAGAAAATAGTAATGTTCGAAACACATTCTTGTAAAAGATTTTTAAAGATAAAATATTTTTTTCAAGACAGGACGCATATATATTTCATATCGGTATGACAAGTTATTGTCTTAAACCCGATGTGGTGTGATGTATGCAAAGACATATCTTTTGACCAAATGAAAGATGGGCTTAAGATCATGTTACAGCACTTTAACATTGTGTCTCGAAGCCATCCAAAATGCATCTTATGTTCGGATATCCTAACATATTTTAAGCGCAATATTATGTATGATTATTTGAAAGTTTTTTGTAAATATTAATTACAATATCAGTGTCATGTTTTATAAAAAAACATGCCTTCAATTAAAAATACAAATATACAATTTTAAAAGTGAATATAAATATATAAACACTGTATATGATTCCAATTGGTGGTTGATTGTGAAATTGA
This sequence comes from Modiolus philippinarum, assembly GCA_002080025.1. Classification (NCBI taxonomy): domain Eukaryota; kingdom Metazoa; phylum Mollusca; class Bivalvia; order Mytilida; family Modiolidae; genus Modiolus; species Modiolus philippinarum. The sequence goes on from MJUU01006246.1 coordinate 140,920, forward strand.
TGTTTTAAAAACGTAAGTGAGAAACAAGCCGTCAGTAAAAAAAAACCAACAATCCACACACAACGGACACATCAGAAAGACAAAGAAACAAGGACACCACATGAGTACGGGACTAAAGGAAAATGAAGAAACACAATGTCATACATATGTACAACACGGATCCAATAAAAAAAAATGGATGAGATAAGGCGCATCGGTATAGTAAGCATCTTCTGCTTCTAATAATACACTCGCAATGTTGAACAGGTCAATTCGGGTAGTAAAGTCAAATCTCCGGTAGAGGAAAAACAAACTTTAGCTGTAAAGAGAAAGTTATGTTGTCATCTGGCAAACAGATATCCCATAATCCCATAGCGATCCATAAGATCGTGATGTCGACCGTTAAACTTCTGTAGAGATAACTTCTAATTTTGGTAACTTAAGTAGCCTATTTAGAAGCAACCGAGCTCTATCAAGGTAGTCACTGCATCGACCATAAGTCTTTGAGTAGCGAATGAGTTGGGAGATATAAACTCTATATGCTAGCGCTTCTGGAATGTTGCTACAAAGAAAAAGGAAGTTGACTGTTGGAAAAAGTGAAATCATCGCGTTTGTCATACAGCCTAGTTTGAAGTGTGCCTCTGTTGTCAATTTCAAAATGTAGGTCAAAGAACGAGGCCGATGTGGAAGTTCTGTGGCATTCTTAATTTCGAGCTCTTTTGGATAGATAGGATGACGAAAGTCACCAAAACGAGGGTTGTTTAACGATAAAACATAAATAACAGAATCTGGAATTAAAGGACATTGCCAGTTTTTTTTTTAATTTTTATTTTGAAGAAGCCCTCCGATGAATTCAGCGTCATATGAGTGGAGAAGCAGATCGGCTAAAAAATGCACAGTTTGTGCCTATTGGATTTCCGATAGTCTGTTGAAAAACAAGTCCTCCAAAATTGAGAAATAAACTGTCAAACAGAAACTCTAACATTTAAATAGTTTTTCCCTCTGTATGTTTTTTCCTGTGCTTCTGAGTCGTATTTCATAAGGTATGCTTGTTCTCTTCCTATAAAAATGTACTTATATCTTCGTTCACCGTTCTTATGGGATAAAGATCTTTGAATAAATCCTTTAGCCGAGATTTCAGCTGTTCATGAGCAAAAGTTTTAATGCTGTTACAGTGCGATAATGATCACGATTTTAAGATGTCAAGCAGATCTTTAGATATGAAAAAGAAAGGAAATGGGGTAAATGTCAAGGAGACAACATCTCATATCCAGGTTAAAACGACAAAAAAACAAAACATCTAGGGGTCACCATATGGTCTTCAACACGGTGAGGGACCTCACACCATATAGTAAGCCCTAAATGGCCCCGAAAAGGTAAAAAAGTGAATAAATCAATGGAAACAAACCACATCCAATAACCCAAATATCAAGAAACTAAAATTTTATAAGAAGACAAGGACAAGCCAATGACCAACATATTCTTGACTTGGGGCAGGCGCAAAAAATGCGGTGAGATTAAACTCGTTTTCTTGGATGCAAACCCTCTTCTATGTGTGGTGAATGAGTAAAAAATAAATACACAAAAAGACTCACAGTCACGGTTTTTCGGTATATTTCTTTTTCATATGCTTTGAATTTTAGTCCTCCAAATATTATATTTTTATTTTTACGGAAGAGACATGAGTTGCAGAAATGGTAAACCTGCCGTGGTTTCGAAAATTTGGTATCCACTTAATGTAAGAACAAACTGTGGGAAAGTTTCCGTGTCATATTTCACAATGCCTAATGTCTTGAATTTATGAATTCTCGATTTCATCAACACACAAAAAGGTTATTGACTATGAAACATGTGTGACAAGAGTAACAATAATGTGTGGTAGTAACCTGTTTGAGATTTATATGAGAGTATGGACAGGTGACACATGTATCGCAGTACCGACTGTAGATACTTTTGATGTAGTATCGACAATTGGCAAATGATTTGCAGCATAGACACACGTGTAGCTGTATTAATATTTTTTTTGCAAGAGCGAAAATTGTTTTTTTTTATAAGAGATTGCTTTAGTTTGACCCATTTGTCGTATTAATGGCTTATGATATTACCCAATCCTGTTGGTATAACTATTTGAAACATGTTTATTTGCTCAGTTATAATTTCAATGAGGTCTTATCTCAGTCATAACCTAAGAACGCCAGCATGACGGTTACAATTTGACATTAGAGTTATCATAGTATTATAGGCTAGCCACAAGTATACCTGAATTATTCTCACGAAATCCATAATTAACTATGCGTCTTTTCTCCTCAACAATCGGTGTTTAAGTGTTATTATTACTTAGTTATATATGTTTTGCCACACATGATGCGACAAGTTAATTGTTCCGTTTCTTTTTCATTATAAAAAGACAGATATCATCTGAACAATTAAAAGCTAATGTATCAACTATTACTATGGCATGTAAGGACTTCCTTCTTCACAGTTTGATGCTACGAACGCTGTTGACAACACTTTCAAATCGGCCGCGATATTAAAAGTGGAAAGACCGCATGATTCTTCTGTAAACACCAGATTATCTATACAACGAAGAGAAATGATTCGTCATTTTAAGTTTAGATTATGAGATATTTGAGAACCTGCTCCCACTAACTTTTTGCAATACCAATAATATTAAGTCCTGACACCATAATTACATGTTTATTGTCCCTATATAACATCCTGTTTACTCGCTTTTACCAATTAAACGTTTGTGCATTCATAGATACATTATCATTTCGGCCTTTTGTTTAGAGGTTTCAACCGAATCGTTTACAATTATAGTAATGGTGCACTACTTAGCTTTACTTGATCAATTGTATGCCAGAAGCCACATTGTTGGTGGGTTCATTTTAACAAAGAGGACTGTTTAATGATTAATAAAGCGTTACCATCTGATTTTTGGGGGGTTTTCCTGTTTGACAATTTCAATAACGTCTCAATCTAATTACTGTCCTGATGAGAAAAGTAAATAATTGCAGTGGTATCTTTTTCGACATCTGATTTTTAATAACCGTACAGTAATATGTAAGGTAATATAAAGTTTGATATTGGAGTAAACTTTCATTTCCTTTAATTTAAATGTTTTAATATGACGGTTTCTCCTCCTACGAGCTGTACACAGACTTCATGCATTGCCAATCGAATATGGACAGTTTCGATTTAAGAAATTTTATAATACCCTTTGTGATTTCGTACATACTATCTGGTCATGCAATTAAAACATAGGAAAGCGTCTGTCATTATTGCTCCATGCCTTATTTTCGGTGAAGTAACAATATTATCTACACCCCACGATTACCCTTGTAGATTACATGTATATAGATTATATTTAAAAAACTCAATGACATTTCAATATATTTCAGAAAGAAGGAAAAAATTGAAAAATTAAGAAAAAAATGAAATGATAGACAACACATGTTGCAAAACTCAATTAAATGCTTCCTCTGCAAACTAATTTTAAATAAATCTAATAGCAGCAGCGATCATACACCTTTTTCTTGATCTTGATATATCAATAAATCAAGGAAAGTTAAACACTAAAGTTTATGATAAAAGGGATGATTTCTCTTTCCCTATAGATAATTTTCCCCATCTCGACTTCGATGTTCCGTTAGCCCCTTCTTACGGGGTCTACATTTCACAACTTGTTCGATATGCACGAGTGTGTAGTGATGTCTCTGACTTCAACGACCGAAATCTTTGTCTAACTGAAAAACTTCTGCATCAAGAGTTTAGATATCATAAATTGATAAAAATATTCTCTAAATTGCATTATAGATACATTGACTTATTAAGGAAATTTGGTTCTACATACAGGGCTCTAATACAACAGGGCATTTAACATCTAACTTCTATGGAAATATCATTTACAAAGCGCAAAAATTCAAAAATTGTTCTTCTAAACTTATTAATCTAATGAATAAACTTATTCGTAAAGGATATAAATACAGCATTGTTGTTAAATCTTTACTTCTGGTTTTTGTTGGCATTAAGGTATTGATCAGCTTCTAAATGCTTTAGACAGTAAGTAAATTAAAACAGTTTTTCATCTTGGCAGTATTTGTCATTGCACAAGATCGTGTTCTTCTTTCATAATTGATGATGATGATATACGAAATCTGTTCAGAAGTATTGCAATTGAAGTTTCATATGTAAGAAGGCTTGATATCATAGTCAAAGGATATTATGGCCTTAGCTAGCTGTCAGTAACTGTCAGGGCAGTACCTATGTGTATTGTCCTCATGTTTTATGTACTTCATTGTAAAGGTACTCGTCTGGATAAGTTGGACTTTTTTCTTGTTTGATTTTTACTGTGTATTTATTCTTAGCCATTCACCACACATAGGGGTTGTTTGGATCCAACAAAACGAGTTTAACCCAACCACAATTTTTGCGCCTGAATATGTTGGTCATTGGTTTGTCCTTGTCTTCTTATAAAATTTTAGTTTCTTGATATTCGGGCTATTGGATGTGATTTATTCGCTTTTTTACTTTTTGGGGCCCGTTTAGGGCTTGCTATATGGTGTGAGGTTCTTCACTATATTGAAGACCGTACTGGGACCCCTAGATCCTTTGTTTTGGATAGTTTTAACCTTGAGATGGATTGTTGTCTCCTTGACATTTACCCCATGTCCTTTCTTTTGCATAATAATACTATGTATTTGTTTTTAATTAACCTTTACCGCCAGCTTTCTGATCAATCTAACAAGAGTCGTATTTTGGCTAAATGTTTTGCATTTGTCTTTAATCTTCAAAACAAATTTAAAACACTTAAATGAAAATTGAATCCAGATACAAAATTAGAAAATGCATAAACGTAAAAGTAAAAAGGCACGCAAACTTTATGTACGATATAACTGATAACCTTAATATCAAAAGATCAACTAACATGGATAGGAATTGCAGCTACAGGGTTGATTCATAAAGAATGCATTTAGTAAAGTCAAATCTGGTAGAGGAAAAACAAACTTTAGCTGTAAAGAGATAGTTATAATGTCATCTGGCAAACAGATATCCCATAATCCCATAGCGATCCATAAGATCGTCATGTCGACCGTTAAACTTCTGTAGGGATGACTTCTAATTATGGGTAACACACCGTTGCTTAAGTAGCCTATTTGGAAGCAACCGAGCTCTATCAAGGTAGTCACTGCATCGACCACAAGTCTTTGAGTAGCGAATGAGGTGGGAGATATAAACTCTATATGCCAATGCTTCTGGAATGTTGCTACAAAGAAAAGGGAAGTTGGCTGTTGGAAAAAGTGAAATCATCGCATTTGTCATACAGTCTAGTGCCACTGTTGTCAATTTCAAAATGTAGGTCAAGGAACGAGGCCGATGTGGAAGTTCTGTGGCATTCTTAATTTCGAGCTCTTTTGGATAGATAAGATGCAGAAAGTCACCAAAGCGTGGGTTGTTTAACGATAGAATATCATATAAATAACAGAAACTGGAATTAAAGGACATTGCCAGTTTTTTTTAATTTTTATTTTGAAGAAGCCCTCCAATGAATTCAGCGTCATATAAGTGGAGAAACAGATCGGCTAAAAGAGGTGCACAGTTTGTGCCCATTGGATTTCCGATAGTCTGTTGAAAAACAAGTCCTAAAAACTGGAGAAATAAACTCTCCTTGTCTTCTTATTAAATTTTAGTTTCTTGATATTCGAATTACTGGATGTGGTTTTTTTTCCATTGATTTATTCGCTTTTTTACTTTTTGGGGCCCGTTTAGGGCTTGCTATATGGTGTGAGGTTCCTCACTATATTGAAGACCGTACGGGGACCCCTAGATGCTTTGTTTTGGGTAGTTTTAACCTGGAGATAGGATGTTGTCTCCTTGAGATTTACCCCATGTCCTTTCTTTTGCATAATAATACTATGTATTTGTTTTTAATTACCTTTACCGCCAGCTTTCGGATAAATCTAACAAGAGTCGTATATTGGCTAAATGTTTTGCATTTGTCTTTGATCTTCCTGTTGCATTATTCAAAATAAATTTAAAACACTTAAATGAAAATTGAATCCAAAGATACAAAATTAGAAAATGCATAACGTAAAAGTAAAAGGCGCGTAAACTTTATGTACGATTTAACTGATAAATTTAATATCAAAAGATCAACTAACATGGATAGAAATTGCAGCTTCAGGGTTGATTCATATAGAATGCATTTAGTATGTATCATATCATAATTTTTTCTTCAAAATAAAACAGACATAAAAAAAATTGACCTGTAAAAATCAATAACAAACATATCGAACCTTATTCTTGTCAATTTACTATACATTCGTATTACGCTGTATATTTTATAACACATTTTATAACAAGGACGCATAAAAACAAGAAAATCAGAAGAAAAATACCAATGCTTCCAGTATAATGCGTTCAACAAAAACTCGTTTTAGCACTTGATTGAAAATTAAATATGAAACCATCTCTGCAAAGGTGATTTAAAATTTCTGTTGTATTTCTTTTTATAAACCTGCATACGGCTAACTATTCATGCTTATCTACAGATAATTTATCGAAATCTAAAGATCATTGGAAAAGAATTTCCACATAAGAGGGTCTTCAATGGTTAGAAATTCCGAGAACCACAATGTTTAATTTTTTTTTAATTTGGATTTCAAGATCGTTATGGACAGTGTTGAAAATTACGCCAGAGCGTTGGCTAACAGAGCGACAGACCAAAAAGCAGAACATAAGACTTTGTCAGATTAGGAAAGATCCATTTGACCTTTAGTTGAGAGTCGTGTTAACAACTTACATAGATAAGTTAACAATCGACCTAAGAAGTGCCCCTCTATACCGTGGATGTACTTTTATTCGTGGACACCAATTTTCATGGTTTTCATAAATATTACTTTTCCATGGGCACTTAAATTCGTGGTTTCGAATTTTGTGTAGTGAAACTCTGTGGACACATGCATTTCGTTGGGAACTTAATTTCGTGGTTTCAGCGAACAACGAAATCCACGAAAATTGGAACCCCACGAACAATAGTACTTTCACAGTATTACAAAATCATATTGTCG
>MJUU01006246.1:148139-165554 GCA_002080025.1 Modiolus philippinarum
CATTGTAAGGGTACTCGTCTTGATAAGTTGGACTTTTTTCTAGTTTGTTTTTTACTGTGAGTCGTTTTGTGTATTTATTTTAAGCCTTTCACCACACATAGGGGAGGGTTTGGATCCAAGAAAACGAGTTTAACCCCACCGCAATTTTTGCGCCTGTACCATGTGAGGAATATGTTGGTCATTGGCTTGTCCTTATCTTCTTATAAAATTTTAGTTTCTTGATATTTGGGTTATTGGATGTGGTTTGTTTCCGTTGATTTATTCATTTTTTACCTTTTCGGGGCCATTTAGGGCTTACTATATGGTGTGAGGTTCCTCACTGTGTTGAAGACCATATGGTGACCCATAGATATTTTGTTTTGGGTCGTTTTAATCTGAATATGGGATGTTGTCTCCTTGACATTTACCCCATTTCCTTTCTTTTTCATATAAAGCACATCATTACAACTACCTCATCAAAGAACTAGGCATTAATCACAATACACATAATATTGCTACATACAAAAGAGTTTCATTTTACAAAGATGAAATCCATTCCAAACAGAGGTCGTTCATGCCCTCTTTGAATAGTCAAGCTAAATTAACAACCAAAACCTGTCATTCCTTTATTTGGTACCATAATTACGTAAAATTCAATATAAGAAAAGATACATCGCTGGATGTTCTTCTTATTCAACTACGGAACTGTCTATTGAACAATGATTTTGTAGACAAGGACAGGCATTAAGCAAACTGTGAAGCTATGCATGCCCACAATGATATGCATCATTCATATATTAAAATATTCGAAAGAATTTTGAAAACTCTGGAACGGAATGTTCATTTACTCAATTGTATTGTCTCAAAACATTTGATTATTCAACATTTTTCAACATTCTATACCACGCAACATCATGATTGTATCAAAGGTATCATTCAAAAAGGCCAAAAAGTTGTTGTTTTAGAATGTAAATCCAAATAAAAAAAAAGAAAAACAAAACAAAACAAAAACAAACAAACAAACAAACAAAAAACAATCTAAAGGGAAAAGTATGCTAAGAAAATGTTATTTGTCAACAGCAAGTTCGTATACCAGTTAAAACGAATTGTTCTCCTTTACTCGCAGATTTGTTTTTATATTCGTACTTGCAATATCTAATATTTGGAAATTTCGTTTAGACCGTAGAGGTATTTCTCTCTCACGTAGCTCTGAACTTGGCTGATTTTGCTGATTTTAGCTGATTTTGGCTGTCCATTTTTATCCTATTAATAATCTTTTTTTCGCAGATTTAAATTTTGTTCATTTAACGGTTTTCCAAATGATTTAATTTGATCTACTCTGAAGAGACATATGTTATCGAAATGGCCATTGAATTGAAGCCTCGGTTTGTCCCCACTGTATTCACCAACATAGAAGTTAGCGTGTCAGTGCTGACCCGAACACTGATATTATTTCGAAACTTGTAATATATAAAAATTTTGAAACTTTATTTAAATCTAAGGAGTATCTCCCTCTTGCAAAGCTCTGACCTTAGCAGATTTTGGCTTTCGACTTTATTCCTATTTGTTATTTGCTCTCTATCAGATTATACATATTTTGCGGTTGATGGTTTTAAAAAAGGTTTGATTTGATCTGTACTGAAGACACATAAGTTGTTGAAACAGCCATATGCAGAACCTAAATTTACAGTGACATCGGTATTAAGTTATTTAAAGATACATTGATAATGTTCACTCCATTTTATAACCCATTTGTCGCTAAATGGATCCCATCAATATATCTTCTAGAATAAGAGAAACCTCTAGAGAGACATCGTTTTTTGGACTGACATCTCGCATTTGATGCAAATGGTCATCTCAGTCGTAAAATTTAAAAATTGGAGTTTAATTTTAAAAATCATCGATTTCCATAACATGGACTGAAATTTTCGAACTTCTGCTCACGAAGTGTATATTTCACATTTGATTCGTTACACGAGAACTAACACAAATTACCGTATAGCGGGTTATTTTCACGGGGTTTTAATTTTCGCGTATTTTCGCGGGTGGACTCAAATCGCGAAAATAAATTCCGCAAATATTTTTTGTATTCTTAGTATATATATAGGATCTATGATAATCAGCGAAAATTTAAACGCTAAAATTTTTGGCATACATTTTTTACTCAAATCCGCGAAATTTTTGACCCGCGAAAAAAACCCGCTATACGGTATACAGACATTCTTATTAGACATAGTTATTTTCGTTACCACCCTGTTAATCAAGGTTTCACAAAGGTCCATCTCATACGATCATTAAACAGTTCTTTATGGATATCAGTGCTTTGTGGAGAAATTTAGAGTTTCAGTCCGAACTGCGATTCAAGAATCATTTTTTTCTTATTACTTGTACGGACACTACGTTTCACTGTCTACAAACTTTCAATAGCAACTGTTGAGTTGCTCCGGAGACGGTCGTAATGGAAGAGGAGGTATGGCTCGCCATTAAAACCAGTTTAACTCACACTTTCTTTTGAAATGCCTTTTTGAAGTACCAATCATGACCATTGCGCGGCTGACAATTTTTCTGAAGGGTTTGCAATAGACGAGTTTCCAATTCCGTTTTATGAATGAATTACCACGATTGACCCGGGGTCAATCGGAGTAAATTGCATCACGTAACATTGTGACGTCCAAAAATCTATATTGTGACGTCAAAATTTTCCGGGAAAATTCACCAATTGGAAACTCATCTATTGTTTTGTCTATTTACCACTTGCATTTTGGCTCTTGACAATTCTGTTTGAAAATTTTGCTATTACTCCCATAGTGATTGGCTGATATAACATTGACGTTTAAATGTCATTCGATTGATTGACCGACCATTTGTGAGTTAAAAACAAATCAACACTTGTCCCCCCCCCCACTTTATAACCAAATGACTGCCATCGTGGCATACAATTTAAACAAAATATTTCTGTTACTTGGAAACAAAATATAAAATTGCATTGGACGAAATAGAAGCTGAATATCTGTCTAAATATGTTCTAAAATTGGATATTGAAATTCTATGCATCAGATGGCAGTTAAACAAAATATATGAAAATATAATTCTTGTTGTTTATGATCGTTGGTAGGATTTAAACTAAAACTGTCTCATTTTACAAGTTATTACTAGTATGAAAATATTGTTCAAGTAATAACTTGTATGATGGCATCACACAAGTTATAACCTGTACAATTTAGATTGTACAAGCAATTACTTTTACAACTTTCTAAACAAAAACAGTAATAACTTGTACAATGATATACATTGAGTGTTCCTGGCAAGAATTTTTCCTAAATACATTTTGCATAATGAAGTGAACATATGTAACACGTAAACTAGTGAAGTTCGATCTTGTTAGAAATGTATAATGTACTGGCAGCAATATAAGTTAGCAGTCTCTTTTTCAGTTAAGTTGAATTGATTTAGATCTTAGATATTCACGTTTTATCATGGCAAATAGCTTCTGTCGAATAATTCAAATTTTATTATATCTGGGACCATTTGCAAAAACGCAAGCAGTGAGGTAAGTATTTGAATTTGAATTTGGATGTATAGGGATTAGCTTTTATACTACTTTATGTTCATTATGCAATATCAAAACAATGCATAGTAAATAAACCGTAAACCAAGCAATGGAGCAATGCTTCTATTATTGTTTTTCATCTTGAAGTCACCATGAAGCCTACAAAAAAGACCAGTGGCTAAAATTCCATACGCTATAAGTGGTTATTTTCGCGGGTCGCAAATTTTGCGGTTTCTCCAAAATTGTTCGATTTTTTTTTACGGAATGACCTTATCATATCCCGTATTTAGTCGGTGTATGCAATTTTTGCGACATCACAATACCTGCAAATAAAGCTAAATTGAGTACCCGCGACGATAAGCACTTATACGGAAGTAATTCCATGACTACCACCGGTTTTGGAAGAATTCATTGATAGATAGCTAACAACACTACACCCATGTCATTTACTCAAAGATGCGGGATCATCAGCAGACATAAAATAAAAAGAAGTGCTCTTATGGCCGCTGTCATCTGTTGTGAATATCAAGTTATTTGTGGATTTGTTATTACATTATCTCATTCTTTCATCGTGCTTATCATTCTTACACTTCAAATACTATCTACACTTTGTATTTTGATTTCAGTAGTAATCACATTACAAGCTCACTAAAGATTAAGTTATAATTTTATACCTTTTGGTTTTAGTAAATTCTTATTTTTTTCTAAATTATTAACCTAAAGATCACTTTTCAATATTATTAAAGGACTGGCTCAAGAAAATTGACAATTTGGTCAATAATTTTAAGCGTAAGAAAAATTACCAAAAAGATAAGCAAACAGTATGTATTTTCCTTCCAATGTAAATCTACTCCTTTTGTAATCGGTGTTTACCCTATCCAGAAAACAGAGAAATACGTTAGTTCCCATCATCAGAAAAGTAGGAAAGCAAAGTTCAAAAGGAACTATGAATGTATGTCCTTGTACAAGTTATTGCTATTTTTGTTTAGAGAACTGTACAAGTAATTACTTGTACAATCTAAATCGTACAGGATATAAATTATATGATGCCATCATACAAGTTTTTACTTGTACAATATTTTCATACATGTAATAAATTGTACAAAATAATAACATGTACACGACATATATATATATATATATATATATATATATATATATATATATATATATATATATATAGAATCTTTTTCAAGGTACATTGTGTATGTGTAGAAATTGCTGTTTTAGACTCTGGCTGTCAAAAGATTTTATTTTTATAGTTCTTTCATAAATGAATTAAACACAAAGGATGACAGTTAATACCTACAACGGCCGCGAACACTACAATGACAGTCACCGTGTGAAAGGGAACTGAACTAGAAATACACATATGAAAGACAACAGACAAACATAAAAAAATGATGAGAGGTATATATTTTTTATTTTCCATGTATTATTGTAAAAACATTTAATTTCTTAAAAAATTGTGTTGCATTACGGAAACCGTATATCATATGTTAACAAACCAACTGTAGTTTATTATCTAGTTACGCTTTGACTAGACCGAATTATCTGTCGTTTACAAAAACTACTTTTATCATCCTATGCTTATCTTTTACTGATCTGACTTTTTATTTTAATTTTTTATTTTTTATATGGCTTTGAGACGACAGAACGATCTCTTATTTAAAATCGTGAGATCGCTTCCAATTTGGATATGGTGGAATTTCGACTGGGTGTCGCCTATGCGTGTATAAAACACCTACCGAAAGAAATCGGAACTATTTTCTATGCCTCCATTCAAAGTTCTAGCGTATCTCTTCTCATTGACCTGGACATGCTTACCCTTCCAGAGCACCTGATGTCAGTTTCAGTTTCACTGGAGTTCACACTGTTAGTGCTTTGTTTTGAATGTTGTGATTTCTATGTGCTTTGTGTCTGTCTAGCGTCGTTGTTTTGTATCTGGCGTCATTGTTTTCTGTGTTCTCGTTTTGGCCATGCCTTTGGACTTTGATTTTTGTAAATTTCACTCCTTTGTTCCTTCGGTATTCTACTGCCGTTGTTTGAATATTTGAACTGTCACGTGATAAAATTAAGTTCAAATCGTACACGGAAAAGACACGTTTTTAATCATACCTTTTCCGGTCAAATACGCAGAACTCAAGAGAAAATACCCGAGTTCGGTTTCAGATGTTACTTTTATCACGTGACAATTTCAATATTCAAAATGGTACCAGGTCAATGAGAAGAGATACGCTTGAACTTTGAATGGAGGCATAGAAGGGATATTTCATATCACTTGAAACTTCGTTAAAATTGAAGGAAAATAGTTCCGATTTCTTCCGTTAGGTGTTTTTACACACGCACAGGTGACACCCAGCCGAAATTCCACCGCATCCAAATTGGAAGCGATCTCAGGATTTTAAATAAGAGCTTGTTCTGTCGTCACAAAGCATTCAAATAGATAAAAAACGATTGTAATGAATGGCATACTTATATCAACCTATTTACGTTGATTAGCGTGCAGGTGACAGAGCAAAATATATTTGATCTACGTGTACATACTATTTTGAAGGTATTGTGTCATTCCTTTTTTGTATGATAGAAATATTGTAGTAAGTAATCTACCAGCAATGAGTTTTATTCATATTTATTACATACTTAGCGAAGATATGTTCCGTTTTGCATATGTAATACATCCGGAAGTTAACAGTCCATGTCATATACCCAGTCTGATATGGCCATATCAGACCGCCTCGTTCTGAAATATCCATATCAGACCGGTGATATGGCTATTTCAGCCGGGGTGTGATGATAACTCCTAATTGGAAGTATATAATAAACAGATTAAGACATGGCCTTTTCCATATCAGCACGGTTATCATCCCTCGGCTGGCGCCTTTGGCTGATTTAGGAGTCTCGGGATAATAACCGTGGTGATATGGAAAAGGCCATGTATCAATCTCTATTTATTATTCTATAAAGAAACCAGTTTGAGAAAAAGGGATTTTAGTCCCCCAAAACAAATTAACACCTGAGTAGGTTTACTATGACCGTCTGTGCCGAATTAATGTCGTTGTTTGAATTTGTAACAGGCTTTCATTTGAGTTATAAAGCAAATTATAAGCTTGTGGCTTATTTCCTTATTTTCAAGTGCTATTTTTTGAAGGGAATTATTTCCCTTTTTTATGTAAAGTAATATACAAAAGAGTTTCATGGAAATCCTTCTCATATTATGTTTCATTTCTGTTCTCTTTAAATATCCAAACTACAATGAAGGGATATGAAGTAAATTCGAATGAGACAAAGTCTCTACAAATACATGGTAATACTAAGCAATGGAGCAACGCTTTTATTGAGGCCTTCAACAATGAACTTTACTCATACCTCATAGCAAGTTCAAGACGGCTGCTAGCACCAGTTTTTAGCGGAATGCATTGCTACAATGTAATTGTCGAGCAACCCTACATCCATGCCTTTTTACCCTTTGCTCCATGGATGCGGGATAGTCAGCAAACATAAACTTAAGGTAGTTCGAGCCTAATAGAAATATCAGACGGTTTTTTTTTTAATTTTAGATATTTTGTACGTCTTAGTCAATTTGTTTAAAAAATAAAATAAAAATGATATGTCACCGATCATCTTTTCTTGTTATCGGGCTTTAAAATTCTGGCCAACTTCAGTATTTTTCAGCGATATTTACAAAGAGTATATAGGGAAATGTGAGAACATGCTTAATGTTTAGCTTTCCTATGAAATAAATATCAGATAGATTTTTTTTATTTTTTGACATTTCAGAGGTATATACTTTAGCTTTATGTTGAGCTTAAAAAATCTATATGTCACCGTTTGATTAATAACTAAATACCGAAATAAGTGAGATATTTGATATAATTTAGACAATATTTACGGGAAAAGGGAACTAATTTGCGGGAAAGTGCATGTCAATCTATTATGACGTCACAATAAAAATGCCATATAAGGAATATTCCGGCTTCAAAATCAAGTGAATTCCGCGTCCGACTTGTGTTTCCCAAATGCGCCAATCGAATGCACCGTGTATTAGTGTCGATCTACCTTAACTGGAACAGTTTCCTTACAATCGCAGTCATCCATTGCCTGACTAAAAGACAAAAGAAGACGATCACAACATTCAAACAACCATAGGGCATTCATCTAGCCAATAGTAAGAACACTTGGCATAATATACTACTCAATAAGAGAAACGATACACAGTTAATTTTGTAAATACTTTTGCATTACACAGTTTAAAGTTTTTATTTTAGTGTATAAATGTATTCAACGCCAAAACGCATTTGTTTTTTCTGGTTTAAATCAATTCCGAAACAGATACGATGAAAATCCGGAATGGAAGTTTTTCACCAAATGATCGAGTTCGCCGTTAACTGATGGATAATTTAATTTGTTTGATGTCAATAATTGGGGCACTTCATCAGGTTAACAATTTGCCATCTTAAAAAGTGGAAAACAATGTCTCATTTTGATGCCCCGTTCAATCCAAAATCAACGTTGGCAATGACTTGGCGTGGTCAGATCCATCGCAATTCATTGTTACGTGAAAAGAAGAAAAATCTAAAGACTATTGTTTAAACATGCTAATCAAATGATATATCACGTTGCAATAGGTCCCATGAAACGTCGCAACGTCAAGATCGCGTAAACGCGTTTTTTTCACTTCGGAGAACGGTAGGTGAAAATGAAAAATAGGCCTGAGGAATTCATGGTCGACATAGCAACAGAGGTTTGAAGTCAGCTGGTTTGAAAATTTGATGGTTTGGTAAAAAGAAAATGTAGACATACTCATTATTTACGTCTGCAACCAGAAATTCAGGAAAATGACCTTGACATAACCAAGATGGTTCAGATATTGTAAGAGACATTTTCGGGCATAATTTTAATTCTTACTGCCAAAAAAATACATTTCGTACGAGTTATGGTTTTCTGCTTGACAGTGAAATATCATTCTTGATAAAATCTGGGTATTGTTTCTTTTGTTGATTATTATAAAACCATAAGTCGTAGGCACAATAAACAGGTGGTCAGAATAAAAAGAAAGATACATCGCCGACGCCGAATCTTCATCTTGTTCAACAACTGCTTTGTCTATAGAACTAAGATATTGAGTGTATTGAGTGCAGTCAAAGACAGACTTCAGGCATAATGTGAAATGCCAAACTTGACATAAACCACAAGTGGCTACATAGAAATTCGAAAGATTTATGGGAAAAACTTAAATCCCGTCACTTTCTCAAATATATTCTCTCAAAAATATTTAATTTTTCAACCCTTTATAACACGCTTCCTCATAATAAACTAAAAATACGAATCAAAGTTATCATTCAATATACCTTTGCCGATTAAAAAAATGTATTAGGTTATAAATATATATATTTTTTTTTTCAAACACCAATGTAAAAGCAAAAGAATGTTACGATGAAAAACAGGTTTGCAGTTTTTTTTGTTTTTTTTAAAAATTTTTTTAGTGTTAACATATTTGTGACATTTGGAGGTTCTCAAAAGCAAGATGGTATACCAAATGCATGAATTGAGCATCTCTGGTCGCAGACTTGTTCTTATTCTCCTACGAGACTGAATTTCTTCAGGGACTCACAAAAGCTCGTTTAAGATGCTTGATTCTTCAATCTCACTTATAGATACATTATTGATGTTGTTTCTTTCATTTATCCTCCATAATTAGAGTATAAGAAAACAACAGAAACCACTATATCTACATCTTTTTGTACTTATATTTCAAATTACACGAAAATGGTTGTCTCGGTACTAAAATATACGACAAAGGGAACGACTTAAATTTCAAAAATAAAACAATATAAAAAAAAAAAACATAATCATCTTCTGTTGGTGACCTTGGTAAATTTTATCTTTAAACAAATTTAAAGCATTTCTGCACTTTCTCTTTTGTACATTTTTTTTACAATAATTGATTACTGTGTCTTTTATTATATCAAAAAATGCTTGCCAGTTTATTTTTGAAAGTTGGTGATATTGAAACCCTTTTCTAAAGAATCGTCTAACTTCTCTATTCCCCGTTAATACATGTCCGCAAGGGTCATAGCGATATGGTGACATTGAACAGTCTCAGCTGCTAGTGTAGTTTTTTATCGAAATTAGCATCACAGGTACTAGAAGAGTACTGAAAAAATGCTTCAAGTATATTTTTTATAACAAAAGGAAATGACAGGCATGTGCTGGTTATCAAAATAGAGAAGTACTCGTTTTTGAATATCTGGGACCCCAAAAAAAAATACCTGCAATATCAATAAGGTTAATTCCTTTGTTTTATATATTTAATTTTCAAATATTGCTTTACGTATTCATCGGGTTTGTCGATTCTCGGATAAAAACGATAAAAGCAGAATGCATCAAAAGTTTCAAAACATTCATACAGCGAACTATTAACAGACATAGTGTCACACTCCAAATAGATTTTATCAATACTCAAGACATCGACAGTAGAATACCGAAGGAACAAAGAACAAGATTACCTAAATAAAAGTCAAGAGATAAGGCAAAAGTAAAAACACCAGAAGACGGAAGACAAACACAAAACGCAAAAACTAAAGAAACAACGATAAAAACTAAAGCACTAACAATGTGAACTCTCAAAGAGTGACATCATGTGCTCCGGAATGGTAAGCATGTCTTGCTCTGAATACAGCACCCGTCACACTGTTGGTGGTTCAATCAAGGGTTAAGTCAGAATCGGTAGTGTCAAATTGTGTTAAAGAAATTTAACAAAGTTTAGTGAACAAGCATGCCGCCCATGGTTTTTGAATGCAGTATATAGATCTTTAATATTGAAGAGGTTTTTACATTTACTTTTAATATTACAATTAACTCTTCGACCATGTGACCTGCGATTGCGTAAAATTTCGGAGAAGAAATACCTATGATGTCAATAAAAGCAAACTGAGAAATGTTTCCTTAACCAAGGATGTTGTCATTTTGTCTCAGTGGATAAGCTATCTGTAGTTTTTTGTTTATCCACGACAGTTCACATTCTTTTCTGGATCTTACAAATTCTCCCTTTGATTGATCAAGGGATAATTCTACAATTTCTAACGGTTGTATTTTGATATGATTTTATCATGATTACAAAGTGAACACGTTTTTTTAATGAAGAACCTAAACTTTTTTTTTGAAAACGAGCACGATTCAAATGCACCTAGTTAGTCGTTGTAATGGACGACCAATTTCTCCTACATACTGAATTCCATAGCATGGCGTTATTTACAATTGTCTCTTGTCTTTCATTTGCGTTGTTATAGTCCAGTTAGCTTGTAAATTGTGACATGTTGCTTGTAGTTTTCGGCCATAGTAGATGTTAACTATTATCTTGATTGTAATTGTATGACAAATTACTTATAATTGTTGCTTTATTATGAACTTAATTGATAATAATAATGGAATAAATAATATGAATGTACAGAAAGTAATATCAAATAAATATAAAATTGGCAAAACAACGTATTCCTTAATATTGACATGTGAACAATAAATGCTGAGCTGGCAATGGAGTAATGTTTAATGCAATATTTTAATTAATCGTATCTACCAGTGAGTAAGGCTTTTAGTTTGGACTAGTTATGCATTTTCCCGTAACGTGGAACATCTAAAGGAGGCTGGTGTGTACATGCACAGGTACAACCAACCGAGATAGGTTCAAGTATTTCCTGATATATAGTTGGACCAGTCCTCCTTTTCACATAAGTGAAGTGTTTAACTTCCTCACAGGCTTGCTCCCTGCATCCATGCCTTTTCGGATTTCTACAGCCATTTGGAGTTGTACACTTTGCTTCGTAAATTGTATTAGGAATTCTATTCTCATCAAAGTTTTTCACAAATTGCCAAGGACATGATGACCTCTGATTAAGATAAAGATTGGCACTGGAACTTACTATTTCAATATTAGTCCGTTCAATGTCAATGTACCGTAATGGGACTGATGATAACTCGCCAGACTGGTAATTTAGAATTCTCCCTGGTATTATAGCTTTGGTTTCATTGGTTAGTGTTCGGAATGACCTGCGTCTAGCTAAATGTCTTGTCCCATGTATAAAATGAAATCCTAACTGTACAAGTGTCAAGAAAAGGGATACCTAGAAAAAAAAATCAAATACAATATAAATTTTGCCAGTATACTCATAAAGACATATAAAATGATATTAATGAAATTATGACAAATTGGTCAAATAAAAAGAAATTATGTGTTTAAATGGGTAAAATCAGGGGGATCCGAAAGATAAATGACGGAATCTTATTAAGAGTAAGGAAGTTACTTTTAAATACTTGTATCATGTTTCCTGAATAGGCGAAAATGACATGTGAATGTTAAGAAGAAACAGGTTAACAACGAATTGTATTACATCTACTGATATAATTCAACGTTTTAGACATATTTATGGATTTCAAAATGCTTTGATTTTATCTGCACTGAAGAGACATAAGTTGTCGAAATGGCCATATGCATAAAGTCAGTTATTTGTTGCCACTGGGCCAATTCCACTGCTGGTGAACTGTTCGTCGCCGAGGGTACACCAACCAAGTAGCTAGTACTTCGGTGCAGGCCCGAATACGGATTGTATTTAGAGTTGTAATATCTAAATTTAAGGAAATATGTATTAAAACTAAGGAGTAGCTCCCTCTTGCAACGCTCCGTCCTTAGCTAATTTTAGTTTTCAATTTAGATCCTTGTTGTAATTTGTTCTCTATCAGCTTTTAGACATATTTCGATATATGGATTTCCAAATGTTTTGATTTTATCTTCACCGAAGAGACATAAGTTGTCGAAATGGCCATATGCAGAAAGTAAATTTTACAGTAACTTCGGTATTTTGCTATTGTAAAAGAAGAATAAAATGTACCCTAGAACATTCATAACTAAGGGTATAAATGTTAGAAAAGAATATATATGCGACGATATAAGGGAATTTAGGAATATTTGATTGGATTTGAAATTCAACTGTGACATAGTTTTGTTCCAGACAGGAGTCTACCGTGCCAAAATTACTAGGGTTTGGAATTTGACATTTTTTATTATTATTGACTCGAGTAATTACATTTAATGTGTGCATGAAATGTTTTCTCGTTGTGTTTCGTTATGTTGTGTATATCATTCCAGTATATAATTGAGAAAATTGAGAACTAATACACAGGGACTGTGGCATGGTATAGACCTGTTGCGATATCGAAATGGTCTAGAAAGTTTCTTTACCAAACTTAATAAATATGCCATGTATTTATCAGCTATGTGGAAATAAGGGGAAAAAGAAGGGAAACGAGGAATGTTTACCCCGCAACTTACTTTCGCAAGTCCATTGTCGAAATTTCCTAGTATTGTTTACGTTTGTCTTTTGTTTTTCATCGGTGTTTTTCTTATGCAGCGATTTTGTGTATTATGGTCTGTTATTTTAATTTCGGCAACTTTAGGTGTTTGTTATCATCTTCTTTATAGTCATAAAAATTTTTAAATTAAAAAAAGTAAAAGAATTAAAAACCACCCCCACCCCCACACTTCTGAGGCTAACAATGTACAAAATCAAGTTTCTGATTTATGTAAAGGACCGTAAAAAAATCTGCGATTTTGAACTTGATATTGTAAATAAAAGATCACTGGCTAAGGCATGAATTATGTAAAAAAATATTATGGTCCTTGATTTCGTGACATGTCTTGTCCCGCAATATCTAAGTTGAAAACTAAGGTGTATCTCCCTTTTGCAGAGCTCTGTCTGTCCTTAGCTTATTTTGGCTTTCCATTGATATCATATTTGGTTATTTGTTCTCGATCAGTTTTTAAATATCTTTGACTTTATGGTCTTCCAAATGTTTTGATTTGATCTGCACTGAAGAGCTATAAGTTGTCAAAATGGCAATATGCAGAAACTTAATTTACAGGAACTTCAGTATTTTGTTATTTGTTTAAAAATTGCTTTCTCTGATTTTTTCTTTGCTCAAAATTCAACGGTCCATTAAAATTTTGTTTCATCCCTTTTATGAGCTACTGAAATCTTTAATGAAAAGAAAAGTTGGTAATATGGGAGAAAATGTTATGGCATTTGATCAGCTGATGATAACCAAGCCCGACTAACCAAATTCTTAAATAATTTGAAATTTACATTTTTGTGAAGGAACTCCAACTTACTAGTTTTTGACCGGTTACCCCAATTTTTATTTAAATATTAATCTTTTTTGCATTCTCTTACAACAAAGATTCAATAATGCCAATATCTCAAAATTCTGGTTAACACTTTTTGACTTCCTTACTACAATAAGCAAATCCGCGTTGTTTATGATACAACAAAACTGAAAATTGCAATGTATTGAGTTTTCAATTTTATTTTGGCAACACAGTATTTGCAACAAAACAGCAATACTGCGACGACGTAAGAAGTAACTTTCACAGGAAGACGTATGACTATAAACAGAATTTTATGGGAAACCTGAGTTATTACAAGAAAATATAGGATTGTAAACAAAACTGTCATAGGGAAACTTTAACTTATACCAAAGGTTTTCTCATGAAAACGTGGGACTTTAAAATTAACTAACTGACAAACCTAGGAATAAAGACAATACAACATAAAGCTAACACCAAACATCCAGTGGAAAAATAAGTATATGGGACTATAACCAAGACTATTAAATAAAATCAAAACAGAGAATTGTACGGAACAACGTGGGATTATAACCAGAAACCTAACGGCAAAACGTAGTGCTAAAACCTTACACTAACCTGTTTCATTAAAACGTGTAATTAATTAAAAAAAGTGGGTCTATTACAATGTACCAAAAAAAAAAAAAAAAAAAAGAATTAAGAGACCTTGAGGAACTGTTACCAAGAATTTTACGGAAAATCATATATCTACAACTTTGGATTTTACTGGAAAACTTAAGACAATTACCGAAGCTTTCTTGGGACAAGTTTTACTAAAACTAAGACGTTAACAAGAAGACGTAAGACTTCATTTGGAAAACAAGACACCGACCTACCATAATTTTTTTTGCAAGAAAACGTAAAACTATACCAAGACTTGCTGGGTCAAACTTTGGGCTGTTAAGAAAACTTTAGTATGACAAGAATTTCATGGTCCAATTATCTGACCTCTTTCTTTTTAGAGATTTTGTAGTTATATTCTTGATTTTACAAGAATAACCACAAATGGTGGGAAAGCGCGGTGGTGGTGGTAAGGATACTTTACATTTAAGAAAAATATTCTTTTTTCCGTGTATGGCTCTCGGTGGATGTCCTTGGTACTGAATTGGCCTCCTATTTTAATATTTTTTGACGTGAGGTTACTCCTCGAAACACGTGAACAGCATAATGAAATTTTCTATGAAATATGCAACTTTGGTAGTAATTGTTTTGTTTACTCTAAAATTGGTAGTTTTTTTTAATTATTTTTCTTTCCTTTCACTTAAAATAATAGAAGTGTCAAATATTTTATTTTTTTTTTACTTTTTGTGTACCAGTTTGAGAAACAAATCAAACATCATATTGAGGTTAAGAGAAATGTGATTAAATTAATACTGCCTATGATAATATCATGGATTGGTCTTATCATAATAAATTCACAACTAAAATTCCCTAGATCACCTTAATGTCTCATGTGGTCGATTTTACTTACATTTTTTAAATGACTAGTTTTTCCATACTTTGAGTATTAGGACGATGAGACGTAAGACAGTCTCCTTTCCGGAACACCTGTTTTATGTGGTTGATGAATCAGCAGATAGATTGATTGATACAACTTTAAACAGCTTGGAATGTATCAAGGAGTACCAGAACCTTAAGTACTCAATTCAGGTTAATTTATACCAAAAGAAGGATATCAAACATTACCTTGCAAAGAATAAACATTTTTTGTGATCTATACTAGCGAAGAACGCCTTTTGCATTAAATGAAGACAACGACCACTTTATATACAAGTTAGAAAACAACAATGGAAATTTGATTTATTTTTCACCTTTTTTGTTTATAAGTTGTATTGTTATAACTTCCTTTTTAATGTAACAATTATAAAATATTTTAATTAGCTTAATTTGCATATTTAAACAAAAGTAATATGACAAAGTCATATTTGAATCAATGAAAGTACTTTCTTTTATATACTAAAGTACTTAATTACTTGTGTGTTCTTATCAGACATCTGAAATGGTCAAAAATATATTTTTTGTGATAGTTAAAGCTCGGAAATACAATAGGACGCGAGAACGCCTATTACAAAAACAGATAGTCCACTAATCTGATTATCTATTGTTTTTTGGTTTCTTGTCCGATGTTATACTTCATTTTTTAAATTTTTGTCTTGGTGCTTATCTAAAAGGAAGATTTCGATCACCGGTAGCAATAATTTAGACTTCCTGATAATAGAATAACATTATTATCTATCCATCTAACTCCTACGCTGGTAAATGCCACCCAAAATTGCCAACTGAAGAACTCAAATTGTTGTTAACTGTTGCATTTATGTTTTTCTGTTAATCCAGAAAGAAGTACTTTCGATCAAATTTTATTAGTGTCACACTTTTTAGCCCCCAGATTGTTTGCAATCAAGTTGGTTGTTTTTTTTAAAATCGTGTTCCTTGTTCTTTTTTCTGCTGTGAATAATATAGAGGGAACTGAAGTTCGAGATAATGTAGAAAAAGGGAACAACATGCTGCATGATCACTACCTTCTAATCCCCAACTGGAAAACAGAAAAACTTTGAAAACACTAATTTTAGTGGAGGATTAAATTGTCTTTTTTCGTAAGTAAGTGTAATTAACAAAGTTTCATCCCCCACGAATTGAATTTTTGTTGAAACAATCAAGTCAATAGTTGAATTCTTAAAATAAAATGACCCAACGAAATACCTCTAATACTCATATCCGCGAAATTTTATGATCAGAAAAATCAGTGATAGTTTTTATAATTTTATTAATTTAAAAAAAAATTATCATCATCCAGCTGTATACATTGAGTTCCATTTATGTCATACCATTACTGGTTTATCTTTTGAAGTTTGGTCTGTTCATATCATCATGTGTGCAATTTGTATATAGGCATTTGTTTTGTTGTCATGTGATAAATATCTTAATAATGAAGTCACAACATAAAACTTTCCGTTTACACCGGGTTTCACATGTGAGGCAGGTCATACTTACCCTTCCGGAGCACGTGATGACACTCCTATTTTTATGGGGTTCACACTGTTAGTGCTTTATTTGTTTGTGGCGTTTATTGTATGTACTGTTTGTTACGTTTCCGTCAATTACGTCCTCTATCTGTATATGTAATCCTTGTATACGGGACTTTTGAGACAGAAACTCTCGTGTAATTGAAGGCGGAAACGATCTCCTCGAATACCAGTGAGAAGTATAATCGGAATCCAGTCCTATTGAATATAAATATATACCACCTAAAAACAAACTATTTATTGGTTGGGTGTGGGGTGTGGGGTTTCCTCACCGTTCATTGAAGATCTTATGGTGGCTTTGAGTTGTTATTGCTCCCCTTAGGGTCGTTGTCTCTTTGACACATTCCCCGTTTCCCTTCTTTTTCTTATTTGTTAAATATAAGTGTACTTATAATTTGACCTGCATGACAATTATTTAACTAAATTTTAATTGACGAAAAACAATTAATCTGAAGCGCCACAAATCGATTAATTCCCGTGAGGTCGGAGCTTTGTGTCATGTATTAGCTCTAGAATTACCACAGTTATCCAAGTAGGATAAATCACCCTTGGCTCAACAGTGTTCATTAATTAGTGATTCCACCCCAAGGTATTGATGTATAGATTTTTTTCGCATAATACACAAAAATGTTGTCGGAATGAACACGACACAAAATTCCCGTATTGACATGCATTCTGGATGTATC
>MJUU01006246.1:176821-188758 GCA_002080025.1 Modiolus philippinarum
GTTGACATTCTCGTCCTTTTGCCCTGATCATTTGTAGAAGTTGAGCAGTCATCCAGTTTGGTGAATATGAAGATCACTTCTATTATCATAAAGCCATATTTGGAATAAAAAACATCAAATACGTCAATTTTGTACAAAAGTACAATTTTGAAACAGACTCTAACTGTAAAAATGGGAAAAGCTGCGTAAAACATGACATAAAGCCAGAATACTATATTTAATCGTTACCATTTCAAAAAACAAAAGTTACTTCTCGGTTTGCCTTTTATGATAAAAGGAGCATTTTTAGATATATGCCGTTTTCGCGAATTTCTTCAAAATTTTTTTCCCCTACAAAAACACGTTTCAATTTACAAGAATCTATTTTGTGTGTTGTATTATATCTAATTCAACATAATCAAACGTTTAATTGCTACTCGCATGCTTAAAATTCTATACAGTACCGGTTATCGTAGCATACCCATTCTCCATGGTGCAAAATTGTAGAAATCCAGAAATAGACTATAGCTACGACGTCACATAGTTTACAAAGCTTTACTTATGCTGAATTATGCTTTTACACAAATTCTAATAATTTATTACTATAAAATAAACTTAAATATTCGAAAACATGAAAATTCTGGTTTTGATATAGGTTACAAATGCGCAATTATTCATAATGCTATTTCCATAGGGGGTACCCCAGTGTGACGCAATTCTAAAAATAGATGCAACCAAATTTCAACTCCCGGGGTCCCTCCAATAATTTGTCGGTACTGAGATCTTTCAAATTTCGGAATGAAAAATGGGGGTTCCAATTGCTCTTCTTGGTGAAAAAAGGGGCTATAAAAAGGGTCGGTATTTTTATTGAAAATATTTCAAATCCGACCGCTGACATAAACATACCCGGGATTCAGGTCAAAGAGGTAAAAAGTGAATAAATATTAATGAATTCTATATTACTAGTGTATATGTGATTTTATTATAATAAGTTTCCACCAATCGCACGTACTGCATTGATTAATTCTGAATTTCATCTTGGGGTAAAAAGCTAGGTGCATTCCGAACAACATTAATTGCGCAATTGTAACCTATACGGTAACTCAAAACCTCGGAATGTGACCATTTGTATATTGCAAGTTAGTTTAATATTATAGGAGCTCTTCTATCTATATTTTAAAGAATAGTACTGGTTTATTTATTTTTGAGAATTTTTTTCCGAAGACACACCCCTTCCGAAAAATATGCCGTCTTCTGGAGACATTACGGTATTAATCTTTCTTGTCGGTTGACATTCTCGTCCTTTTGCCCTGATCATTTGTAGAAGTTGAGCAGTCATCCAGTTTGGTGAATATGAAGATCACTTCTATTATCATAAAGCCATATTTGGAATAAAAAACATCAAATACGTCAATTTTGTACAAAAGTACAATTTTGAAACAGACTCTAACTGCGAAAATGGAAAAAGTTGCGTAAAACATGACATAAAGCCAGAATACTATATTTAATCTAAACCATTTCAAACAAACAGAAGTTACTTCTCGGTTTGCCTTTTATGATAAAAGGAGCATTTTTAGATATATGCCGTTTTCGCGAATTTCTTCAAAATTTTCGATTTTAAAACCAAGTTTTTTCCCCTACAAAAACACGTTTCAATTCACAAGAATCTATTTTGTGTGTTGTATTATATCTAATTCAACACAATCAAACGTTTAATTGCTACTCGCATGCTTAAAATTCTATACAGTACCGGTTATCGTAGTATACCCATTCTCCATGGTGCAAAATTGTAGAAATCCAGAAATAGACTATAGCTACGACGTCACATAATTTACAAAGTTTTACTTATGCTGAATTATGCTTTTACACAAATTCTAATAATTTATTACTATAAAATAAACTTAGATATTCGAAAACATGAAAATTCTGGTTTTGATATAATAGTATAATCAAAATCATCTGATTTACCATAAGTTTTAGCTTTATGCTAACGGGGTCAACGGTCATAGTAAGATCGAGAAATGGGCAGCATTTAGAATAATCGTATACTTTATTATACTGTGTAGTTCCCTGGCAAATTGAGGCATCCGATTTTAATTTTTCAGTCATTTTGAATCTTACTTGTAAAACACTGTTTTATATTTGCCATTTTATTTTTGAAGGTAGGTGATATTTAGGCCCTTTTTCTAAAGAATTTTCTTACTTCTTTGTCATTGATGATGTTAACGTTCCCCGTTAATATATGTCACAAGAGTCTTAGCAATATGGCGACGTGGAAAAATCTCAGCTACTGGGGTATTTCTTCTTGAAATTGTTATCACAGGTTATAGAATAGTAATATTTGAAAAAAAAAAAAAAACATCTAGTAGGCTTTATATAAGAGAAGGAAAGACAGGCATGTTCTGTTTGTCAAAATAAATCGGAGCAAGTTTTTGAATGTCTTTGTCCCGAAAAATGCCTGTGATGTCGAATCCTTTATTTATATATTTTCAAAAAAAAAAATTATATATGCAATAAAGGGATATCAGATTTGTCGATTCTCGGATAAAGCCGATGAAAGCAGAAAGCATTTAAAAGTCAATGTAAAAATATTTAAAGATATTGGGTACAACTTATATCAGGGAATTACTTTACATGGCTTAGATTGAATCTAGAAAGATAGATAGTTGCTTCCAAATTTGATATTGAGAATTTGTAAAACAGTAAATAATTTTTTACGTTTCAAGTAAAAGGATACAAACAGGATGGGAAAATTCAAAGCACAAAAAAATAACGTATAAGTTACATTTCTCTCTCAAATGCTCATGTCTCATCAGTGCAGATAAAACCAAAACATTTGGATCCATTCTCCAAAAACGTGTAAAAGCTGACATTAGATATTGCATGTTTCAATTAAATCGGTTTTCGGGTCAGCACCGAAGTACTGACTACTGGGTTTGCGAATACCCTCGGGGACTAACAGTCCACCAGCAGAGGCAAATGATGATCAAACTTCACATTTCGTCAATGACTTACATGAAACAGATTTCGATAAATGTTTTAAATTTGATTAAACTTTAGGTTATTTCTTTTTTTTCTCAATTAATAGATCGTATCTAAGTTCATGGTCTGCACTCCCTAATTTAGACCTTTCGGCTGACCCCGGTGTGGACATTAACTGGTTCCCCATTCGCAGTACTGAGCACTGAGGAGAACAGAAATCTTGAAAACTAAATAATATCTGAGTAAATCAAAGTTGTCAACACATGAAGCAACAGAAGGAAAATATTTTGAATCATTTCCATACAGGTTTGTCCAAAGGAAATAAAATATTTCTGCCAGTAACTGGCAAATGATTCCATGGTTCTTATGTAAAATTAATGATAGTGTGACTAAGAAATATTTTTTATAGCTAACGATTTCTGAGATTTATTAATAAATACAAAGTCACTGAAAGATCAATTCAACTATCTATTTGAATAAAACACCTACTTTGAAGTTCTTGATACCTTTTCGACCTTATCCAAAAGAGATAACTCTTGCAAATGGATAAATTAGTAAGTGTAGACTATGAACTTGGATATCATCTATTGGACTGTGTTTTTTTTCTATCCAAATATTTTTATTTTAAGTACACGAAGAGACATAAATTATCGAGACTACCATATCTACAACTCTGATTTCCTTCAGTTTTTTTTTATATTTTGTTATTGTATAAAAATATGGATAATTTTAACAATTAATTATAAAGAATTAGGATAACCTGAAACAAATCAGACATTTTTAGCTGATATTGAATTATTTTTGCTTTAATAAGTTTTGAGCCTTTTCACCTACTAAAACTCTTATACCAAGTTTTTGGACATTAAAAATTACAACCGCAATGGAAGGGGAGGTTTTGCACACCATAATGCCGATTTAAACCACCGTTTCCTTAAAAATGCCTGTACCACGTCAGGACTATTGTGGTTAGGCTGACAATATTTCGTCAGAGCTTGCACCTGGTCTATTTCCCTCTTTGACATTGGCTCATGACATTCTGTTCCGTAATTTTGTTGTTAACAGATCCTAATTGAAAGAATATGCAGTTTTGTCCCTCCAAGCAACAATCTAACCATTCAGTCATACCTACTACAACAGAATGATCAAAATCAACAGAAAGTATTGTTAAGAAAATTAATAAATATACAAATAATTAAATTGAGAAACAGGCTCCAGCAGTACTGTCTTTTTATCGTCATTTGTCGAAATGAATACAATATTCCTTGTTTTTGATCCTAATGCTGCTGGTGAGATATTACTCATTGAAAAACATGTGCAGCATAACAAAATTTATCGTTTAATATGCATCATGGGTATTTTTTTTTATTTATTTTTAAATGCAATGTAAATATTCCTTTTTTTAGACAATGTACAAACATTGGATACACCTCAAATTTCAGGATATGACTTCATTTAAATTTTGTTATTGTTTTTGTTAAAGAATAATTTAGGACAACTTGAAACAAATCAGAAGTTTGTTTTCGCTGAAATGAAATTATTTTTATTCATTTGTTTGTGCATTTCGATGCAGCTATCAAAACCATTATACCAAGTTTTTTAACATTGCGAATCAAATTATGATTTAAAGAAACTACTGTTTTGTGTCCTCTGGCTACAAGTAAACCATACTTGTTACAAACAGGATCAACAGAGAGTATTATTAAAAAAAAACAAAAAAAAACAAAAAACAAAAAACAAAAAACAAAAAACCAAAAAAAAAAAAAAAAAAAAAAAAAAAACCAAAGGAGAAACAAATCTGCCGCAGTACAGTGTGTTGTTCTGTATTCAGGCAGCTGAATAAATTATTAACGAATAAAACGTGCACTGATAAAACAAAAATGTGATTGTACATTTAAGAATGAACATTCTATATGTAATGCCAGTGTAGAAATAAAGTCTCAATTGTTAGAACCGATAAGATTTTCAGGTCGTGATGTTGTCGATGAATGCTGTCTATTAAAAATTTAACATTTCAAGTAGTGTGCAGGAAGTACCAAACTGCTTCACATGAATGTAAAATGGACATAATAACAAAATTATCGCACAGAAATCAAAAGGGCACAATTAAGCAGTTGCAAAACCATAGGAAAATTGTCAACCACAGTGGTCCTAATTTGGTACACGCATACCAAAAGAAATGGTGGGTTGAACCGATTTTATGGCGAGACATGCATCCACTTTCATTGCGATAGTGTCCGATAAATGTAATTGCTTTTGAAAAGTCGTTGACAGTGAAAAGAAATTGTATATCCCACTACTAAGTAAAAATTAATCTTTAATTCTCATCGAAACTTCAAAAATTTCCACATTTATTAAAGTAATATATAAATTGAACTGTACTTAGGGTACATAAGTTTTTGAAATTGTAAACTGCGAAAAATATATTTACAAATATATTTGGCATGAAGGAGCAACCATTTTCAGATAAAGTTAATGTACCTTCACCTTATTTTCAATTATGGTATCTGCATTTTGTATTCCATTCTGGTAATAATGCCCTACTTGAGAGATTAAAAAATTATGATTGAATGATGAAAAATATAAGTGGTTACCTTTTTATAGTATTTTAAAACTGTTTTTCTTTATCATACAAACTGCCCTACAACATAATTAATGTGCTTTATTCTTAAGGAGTTATTTCATGTTGATAGTCAAGAGATATTAAATTTGACGTATCGTCATATCGATGCCATAGTTTAAATTCATATATTTAGTAAAAATATAAGGGGTAATATCGATTTCACTTTAGATTTTAATTTAAACTTACGACAACAGAAAATTAAAACACGAATTGTCTTTTTCGAAACATTTTTTTTTCACAATTTCAAGGGTGTACAAAAAGTACACCGTGCAATGCAGACGAAAAGTAAGTTGATTATTTTTTCACTTTTTATAAGGACATTATGCTTCACTTTGATTATTAATATGAGATTCGGAGGTGCAAATCCATATTATTTGTCAATTGCAGGTTGTTTTGATTGCTTATAACTGTATAATTAGCAAAACATTTCACCAGCGAAGAACTTAGCGTACAGTGTAGGTAGCGACTAACTTAAAGTCGAACTGCACGCAGGGTATGGCTATGTTTACAAACAAATTAGCGTATTATGCCCTACAAAGAGTGTATGTTCACCCTGAATGGAACCTTTATGTTCATATGCAATTGTTTTGAACTGTTTTGTTTACTTGGACTAATGTCAGAATCAATGGAATAATGCAAGTCTGTAGATAAAGGACAAAACAGCATAAACCACAGTCATTTCATTACTACGTTATGACCTGGATAGGAAAATCTTGTCTAGATACAGATGAGTGGCAGCATTAATTATATGTGAACATTTCAATTGGAGATGGAGCAAAAAGAGAAAGAGTTCGGACATTTTTGATTGTTGATCACCACCTATATGCAGCCCTCCAAAAACATTTGTAAATTTTCCGAGGATGACAAATAGATTTGTATTTCCTGAAAATAATATTGCATTTTTAATATTCTTGGATGTTGTCGATTGGCATTCCAATGAAAATACAGTACAAATAAAATGCACAGATAGAATTATACTGTTTGGAGGATCGGCTATAATCTTTTCAAACGCAAATTTCTAAGGTATATGGGTGCTTTTGAAAATGAAGGAATGGTTTGTGAGAGTCTGTGTCTACACAATGTTTATGACCCCCGCATATCGAAAATAAATTATGTTGTTTCATACATCAATATATTAAGACAATATGGTTTAGAAATCCCAAAAAAGACGTCCAGGTTTATTCTTTTAATATGTCTGTTGGGAAAAACGAAAGAAAAAGTGAATACATCGAATAGAAAACTTGTTTTCAGCGTAATAAACAACGCCATAGAATATAATATCATGTCTCTGTTGGCAAATAGTATGAAAATATCTTCAATAATGTGCAAAAATGTACAGTTTCTGTTTTTGGGGAGTATGACAATGATTTAAAAAAAATAATAAATTAGTCCTACCCTGCGTTCTGTTTAGACGCTACCAACTGTACGCTTAGTCATACCATGCTTTTTTGTACACCAACTGAATAAAGAATGCATATAAATAATTGTCCTAAAATAGAAATTTCACATTATTATTTTCATTTTTAATAAAGTTCTAATTATCATTTTGTTAATCACCGATTAAACAAATGTAGGACATTTCATTTTTGATACGGACTTTAGAACGGCGTAGCGCATCAAGCTCGCCCTTACGAGCTCACTTGATACTGGCCGTGATAAAGCCTGTATCAAAAACAAAATGTCATATATTCCATATTTGTACATCTTCGGATTTCTGGATTTCCAATGTTTTAATTGTATTTCAACGGAAAAGACATAAGTTGTTGAAATGGCCATATGCAGAAAGAAAATTTACAGAAACTTCGGAAGTTTGTTATTTTAAGTACAACAGAGGGCTAGTGATGATTCCATGTAAAAAACCTAATTCAAAACCAGATGTGCAATTGCAAGCAATAGCTGATGTCAACCCAGACTCCCCATTCGACGATTCCACCTTGTTCGCAGCCCCAAAATCTACCTAGAAATATATTTTCGTTGAGATCGGACAACGTTGAAATTTTGAATTATTTTGGCGGCCATTTTGAAAATTTTAAACGCACAGCACACAACTTCAGAAGGTGGTCCAGCTTTGTGCAAAGTGCACAGTTTGAAATCATTCCATCCAGCCATTATAAAATAATCGCTCGGACAAGAATTATTGGAAGAAGGAAGTATAATAATAATAATTGAAAGGTCAATTGTTCAGAGAACAATTGCAAGGTCTTTCACCAGTTCTCACCACGATTACATGTTAGAGTTTGTTTTTGTTTTCTATTCTTGTCAAAAAAGTTATGTAAACAAAAGCTTTTTTTACCAACCATAAATGAAGATCTTCATGAGAGGAGTAATTTTGCAACACAATGTTTTCATAAATTTTTTATAGTTTCCGATATATCGCGATAACAAAATTTCGAATGGCGGCCATTTTGAAAATGGCGGACGAAATTTTTTTTTAACACAGCAGAAATGAAGATCTTTATGAGAGGAGTATTTTTGCATCTTAATGTTTTCATAAATTTTTACCATTTCTGAGATATCACGATAACAAAATTTCGAATGGCGACCATTTTGAAAATGGCGGACGAATTTTTTTTTTGACCAACCAGAAATGTAGATCTTTATGAGGGGAGTAATTTTGCATACATTTTTTCGAATGGCGGCCATTTTGAAAATGGCGGATCGCGATAACATTTTTTCGAATGGCGGCCATTTTGAAAATGGCGGACGAAAATTTTTTTGTGACCAACCAGAAATGTAGATCTTTATGAGAGGAGCAATTTTGCACCACAATGTTTTCATAAATTTTTTATCGTGTCCGAGATATCGCGATAACAAAATTTCGAATGGCGGCCATTTTGAAAATGGCGGACGAAATTTTTTTTTTGACCAACCAGAAATGTAGATCTTTATGAGAGGAGTAATTTCAACACAATATTTTCATAAATTTTTTATTGTTTCCGAGATATCGCGAAAAGAAAATTTCGAATGGCGGCCATTTTGAAAATGGCGGACGAAAATCTTTTTGTGACCAACCAGAAATGTAGATCTTTATGAGATGAGTAATTTTGCAACACAATGTTTTCATAAATTTTTTATCGTTTCCGTCATATCGCGATAACAAAATTTCGAATGGCAGCCATTTTGAAAATGGCGGCCGAAAATTTTTTTCTAACCAGGAATCTAGATCTTTATGAGAGGAGTAATTTTGCAACACAATGTTTTCATAAATTTTTTATCGTTTCCGAGATATCGTGATAAGAAAATTTCGAATGGCGGCCATTTTGAAAATGGCGGACGAAAATTTTTTTGTGACCCACCAAAAAAGTAGATCTTTATGAGAGGAGAATTTTTGCAACACAATGTTTTCATAATTTTTTTATCGTTTCCGAGATATCGCGATAAGAAAATTTGGAATGGCGGCCATTTTGAAAATGGCGGACAAAATTTTTTTTTTGACCAACCAGAAATGTAGATCTTTATGAGGGGAGTAATTTCGCAACACAATGTTTTCATAAATTTTTTATCGTTTCCGAGACATCGCGATAACAAAATTTCGAATGGCGGCCATTTTGAAAATGGCTGACGAAATTTTTTTTTGACCAACCAGAAATGTAGATCTGTATGAGAGGAGTAATTTTGCAACACAATGTTTTCATAAATTTTTTATCGTTTCCGAGATATCGCGATAACAAAATTTCGAATGGCGGCCATTTTGAAAATGGCGGACGAAAATTTTTTTGTGACCAACCAGAAACGTAGATCTTTATGAGAGGAGTAATTATGCAACACAACGTTTTCATAATTTTTTTTATCGTTTCTGTGATATCGCGATAACGAAATGTCGAATGGCGGCCATTTTGAAAATGGCGGACGAAAATTTTTTTGTGACCAACCAGAAATGTAGATCTTTATGAGAGGAGTAATTTTGCAACACAATGTTTTCATAAATTTTTTATCGTTTCCGAGATATCGCGATAACAAAATTTCGAATGGCGGCCATTTTGAAAATGGCGGACGAAAATTTTTTTNGAAATGTAGATCTTTATGAGAGGAGTAATTTCAACACCGTATTTTCATAATTTTTTTATTGTTTCCGAGATATCGCGATAACAAAATTTCGAATGGCGGCCATTTTGAAAATGGCGGACGCAATTTTTTTTGTGACCAACTAGAAATGTAGATCTTTATGAGGGGAGTAATTTTGTAACACAATGTTTTCATAAATTTTTTTATCGTTTCCGAGATATCGCGATAACAAAATTTCGAATGGCGGCCATTTTGAAAATGGCGGACGAAATTTTTTTTTCTAACCAGAAATGTAGATCTTTATGAAAGGAGTAATTTTGCAACACAATGTTTTCATAAATTTTTTTATCGTTTCCGACATATCGCGAGAAGAAAATTTCGAATGGCGGCCATTTTGAAAATGGTGGACGAAAATATTTTTTGACCAACCATAAATGAAGATCTTCATGAGAGGAGTATTTTTGCAACACAATGTTTTCATAATTTTTTTATAGTTTCCGAGATATCGCGATAACAAAATTTCGTATGGCGGCCATTTTGAAAATGGCGGATGAAATTTTTTTAACCAAGCAGAAATATAGATCTTTATGAGAGGAGTATTTTTGCATCACAATGTTTACGTAAATTTTTTACCGTTTCGGAGATATCTCGATAACAAAATTTCGAATGGCGGCCATTTTGAAAATGGCGGATCAAATTTTTTTTGTGATCAACCAGAAATGTAGATCTTTATGAGAGGAGTAGTTTTGCAACAAAATGTTTTCATAATTTTTTTTTATCGTTTCTGAGATATCGCGATAACAAAATTTCGAATGGCGGCCATTTTGAAAATTGCGGACGAAATATTTTTTTTGACCAACCAGAAATGTAGATCTTTATGAGGGGAGTAATTTTGCAACACAATGTTTTCATAAATTTTTTATCGTTTTCGAGACATCGCGATAACAAAATTTCGAATGGCGGCCATTTTGAATTTGGCGGACGAAATTTTTTTTTTGACCAACCAGAAATGTAGATCTTTATGAGAGGAGTAATTTTGCAACAGAATGTTTTTTTTATCGTTTCTGAGATATCGCGATAACAAAATTTCGAATGGCAGCCATTCTGAAAATGGCGGACGAAATTCTTTTTTGGCCAACCAGAAATGTAGATCTTCACGAGAGGAGTAATTTCAACACAAGATTTTCATAATTTTTTTTATCGTTTCCGAGATATCGCAATAACAAAATTTCGAATGGCGGCCATTTTGAAAATGGCGGACGAAAATTTTTTTTTTGACCAACCAGAAATGTAGATCTTTATGAGGGGAGTAATTTTGCAACACAATGTTTTCATAAATTTTTTATCGTTTTCGAGACATCGCGATAACAAAATTTCGAATGGCGGCCATTTTGAAAATGGCGGACGAAATTTTTTTTTTGACCAACCAGAAATGTAGATCTGTATGAGAGGAGTAATTTTGCAACAGAATGTTTTCATAAATTTTTTATCGTTTCCGAGATATCACGATAACAAAATTTCGAATGGCGGCCATTTTGAAAATGGCAGACGAAAATTTTTTTATAACCACCAGAAATGTAGATCTTTATGAGAGGAGTAATTTTGCAACACAATGTTTTCATAATTTTTTTATCGTTTCTGAGATATCGCGATAACAAAATTTCGAATGGCGGCCATTTTGAAAATGGCGGACGAAATTTTTTTTTGTGACCAACCAGAAATGTATATCTTTATGAGAGGAGTAATTTTGCAACACAATGTTTTCATAAATTTTTTATCGTTTCCGAGATATTGCGATAAGAAAATTTCGAATGGCGGCCATTTTGAAAATGGCGGACGAAATTTTTTTTTGACCAACCAGAAATGTAGATCTGTATGAGAGGAGTAATTTCAACACCGTATTTTCATAAATTTTTTATTGTTTCCGAGATATCGCGATAACAAAATTTCGAATGGCTGCCATTTTGAAAATTGCGGACGAAGATTTTTTTGTGACCAACCAGAAATGTAGATCTTTATGAGAGGAGTAATTTTGCAACACAATATTTTCATAAATTTTTTATCGTTTTTGAGATATCGCGATAACAAAATTTCGAATGGCGGCCATTTTGAAAACGGCGGACGCAATTTTTTTGTGACCAACCAGAAATGTAGATCTTTATGAGAGGAGTATTATTGCAACACAATGTTTTCATAAATTTTTTATCGTTTCCAAGATATCGCGATAACAAAATTTCAAATGGCGGCCATGATGAACTTTTTTTTTTGACAAACCAAAAATGTAGATCTTTATGAGAGGAGTATTTTTGCAACACAATGTTTTCATAAATTTTTTATCGTTTCCGAGATAT
>MJUU01006250.1:0-23129 GCA_002080025.1 Modiolus philippinarum
GCACTATGCATTCTATACCTGATTTATAATCCTTATTTTCTAACGTATACATTTTTTTCATCATTTTGGCAGCCAAAATATTTTTTTCACATAAAATCAGATCTAAATATTTTTTTAGAGAAAAAACCATAACCCCCCCCTTTTCAAGTTAAATGGTCGGTTCCTAATGACGGGAAATCGGGACGAGACCCTCTTTCGCCCTCCCCAAATACTGGGTTCCATCATAGTATCAGAAGGAGGAGAACAACGAAAGTCCAATATACATGTTTTCCTTATACATATATATGAGACCCGGTCTATCAGATTCGATTAAATACCGGCCCCTGAGATTGAATCTACTTGGATTCTTCAGTTCTCGAAACCGTTCAAGCGCAGGCACGGTAAGTGCCACAGCCAGTTCGTATTATTTGTGTAAGCATGCACTCACATGCACTATGCATTCTATACCTGATTTATAATCCTTATTTTCTAACATACATTTTCTGTACACGCCTTGGGATGTAGGTCAAGCAGAGATGTTATGAAATGCTGACCACGTGACATAAAGGGTGGAATTGGACAAAATGGAAATTATGTTTGTCGACATTTTCTTTAAATATGAATTGCACTTATCGATAAAAATGCTAAATGGAAGCACGATAATTTGAAGAAAACTGCACATTAATTAAGGAAAATATTTTTTCCAGCAACACATGTCGATCTCTATGAACGACGAAATATTTACATAGGGTCTCTATGTTAAATTTTGAGGTCCACAACGGGGATATTTTGCAACGCGAACAAAGAAAATTACTATATTAGAGATAATGATGCATTTTTTGACAAGTAAAATCACAGAGTCCTATCTCAGTGCTGACAAACTCAAATGTCACCAGAAGTATAATAATATTGTTCCCCAATAAATCATAATGTAATGTCAATGCCCAATTCAATTACTAGTATTGTGAGCTCCCTCATTTTATTTAGGTGTTCTAATAAGATTTCAGTGTTCCTGTGGATTGTGACCTGTATTTGCAAATTCCGGTTATTGTTGATTTTTCCTGTTGTCTTTTTCATTTTTTAACAACACCTAGATGTAAAATATATCTCAACCAGTGTACACATAACTCAAACGCACGTGAAAAAACATAGAAAGTATATTCAGTCAAATACTGAAATACACAGAAAAGCTGGTCATAATTGTCTATACAGCAAATTAAAAGTCCAATAAATAATATGGACGCATGAGCCATCCATCACAAACTAGAAAGTTGATTAAGGGCAAGAAGATTTAACTGTACACTGGTTTTTTCCTTGTAAAGTGATAGTGGTCGAAAGAGAAACAATGAAATTCACTTCCTGCTTTTCCCGATTGGTTTCGCATTATCAGGTAGTTCGCAGGAAAAATAGTATTTCACGCGTATTCAAAAATTGTAATTTTCCCGGGAATCACGACGTCAAAGAACAAAATCTGACATTGAAGTTGAGCAGTGCAGATGGGACAAAATCTGGTAGGTGCATTCCATTGTATACTGAGAATCCGAACAAGGAAGACTTGCCTATATATGATAATTAACTTTTTTAAAGGATGTCCCAATACAAACAACTAGAGATAGCAGCAGTAGAGGATGACTAACAAACATTGAAACTTTAAAAATATTATTAACAGTAGAGATTGCATCACGTCTGACATTATCTGTTTCATGAGCATTGGCTATAAGGTGGTTCGGTAGTATTCTGCCATTTTGATTTCAAAGCACAAATACTGGGCCCATTTCACTTTGTTATAGAATTCATTTTAGACGAAAATTTCAGAATAGTATTTGTACTGTAAAATTCTTTGAAATTAAAATTTAAACAAGGGAGGTAATTTCTAAAAAATTGTTCATGTTATGTCTTCGTTTCTTCGTTTTTCCGACGTTGCCATTGTCCTTGGATTGTTCTTTTCAGACTGACGGTTCGGTTCACACTTACTTTACAAAGAAATCACCACAAAAAATTTGATTTTGAGAAATGATTACATAATAATTTCCGTGACCCAAATTTTTCTTTTTCGTTTTTTAAAAAGTTAGATACAGGGGCTAGCAATATATAAAATTAATCAAAATTCCCATGGATTAAACTTGATATTTTTTAAATGATAATTTTTCTTCACATTTCAACTAAAAATCCCCATTTTCGGTGAAAGATTGTAAGCTCATACGATCCGTGACCCCCAATTTTTTATTTCATAGTTTGGAGGTTCAATTTTTAAAGTTTAAATCTGCAATTTATTGACAAATTCTGAAAGATTTTTCTTATACCCGAACCACCTCAACAAAATATTTTCTACAAATTATTGCCTCGATTTAAATTCAAGTCCGTTGGTGACATAAATCCACTAACACCAACCAACACAAAAAGTATGAAGATATGAGGGATTGTATGGAAAGATAATGTTGATTGCAGTATTAAAGATGGAAATGGGCGAATTTTCTGTCTTAAACTAAATATTGAACAAACTCCTATCTTAATTGTAAATCGTGATGCAAATTTTAAAGAGTATATTGATATCATATTTACGGTGGCTGATTTAGGACATCCAATTATTTTTTTATCTCGTTATAACGACATAGCTATCTCGTTATAAAGTGTCTCGTTATAACGAGATGCTATGTCGTTATAACAAGAAACTATGTCGTTGTAACGAGATACTATCTCGTTATAACGAGATAATAAGTCGTTATAACGGAATCTTATGTCGTTATAACGAGATATTTTGTCGTTATAACGAGATACTAGTCGTTATAACGAGATCCTATGTCGTTATAACGAGATACTTTGTCGTTATAACGAGATGCTATGTCGTTATAACGAGAAACTATGTCGTTATAACGAGAAACTATCTCGTTATAACGAGATAAAAAAATTATTGGATGTCCTAAATCAGCCACCGTACATATTTGATATAACAAAAAAAAACATTCTAGCTGTTAAATGTTAAATGTTTCTATATGTTGACTGGAATTGAGACCTTACCAAAATTGATACATCAATCAATAAAGGGATATGGAGTAAATGTGCATGGGACAAAATTCCTATAAATACATGGCAAGATTAAGTAAATGACCAGTGTACATTTATGGATATGTTACCAAGTAATACATATCAGATCACTATCCTATCGTATTAGACATTTAAGCTATAGTTGATTAAAAAAATGAAAATTTCAATTACGCAGAAAAAAATAAATGTAAATAAGGGTAATAATGAAATTACCGAACAGAGTTGTCAAGAGCCGAAATCCACGAGACAAAACGACAAATCAGGTGGAAACCAATTGTCGACTGCAATGATCCTGACTTGGTACCGGATTTTCAAAAGAAATGGTGGATTAAACCGGTTTCATTGCATGTGCCGAATCCCCCTTCCATTACGGTAGTGTCCGGTAGCAACTCAACAGCAACTGCTATTGAAAAGTCGTAGACAGTTTAAATAAATGATCATCCCAGTATTAAGTAAAAAAGAATCTTGAATCAGAGTTCGGACCGAAACTTCATTTTTTCCACAAGGGAATGATCGAGGCAGTACGATCTACAACTATTGTTAATTGTCAATTTCGGTCCACACGAGAGAAATCCGGATCAGAAAAGGGAGTGACCAATGGGATCCATCGAAAGGTCAGTCTGTGACGTCACACTTTAACTATAGTTCAACAAGAGTCGAGTGGACTACATGTATTACTCTTGTTTGACAAGACATGCGCAGTTTACCATAACATTGCGCAATCTTCCGGTACAATAGTGAGTTCGATCTTGCTATTGTTGAACAATTGTAACTATTGTTGGGGACCGAACTACCTCCTTATCTATTAAAGAACATTTTAATGATCCTATGAGACGGAATTTTTGAAGACTTGATGAATAAGGCGGTCACGGAGTTAACTATGTCTAATGAGAAAGTCTGTATAATTTGTGCTGGCTCTCGTGTAACTATAATCCGTAAAATGGGACATCGTAAAAACATAATGGAACAAGTGGATATAAGAATACCTTTGATAGAAAATTAGAAAACACAGATCCACATGTAGGAACTGAAATAGCTGATATAACCAATCAAACGGCAATTGTATCATCACTTCAAACGATTTAACCATCAAAAACTAGGAGTAAGCGGAATAATTTACATTTACAGAATGATGAAATTGTCCTTGCAGTGAGAACAAAAAACTGCTCTAAGAGAATGGAAACTACAATTCTGGATCATATATGGAAACAAAACCAAAAAAAAAAACAAACAAAAAACAAAAAACAAAAACAAACAAACAAAATAAAAACAAACAAACAAACAAACAAAAATGAAAACAGAAAATTAGAGCAGCCTTAAGTGCAACTAGAGGGCATGAAATTGCAGCACAAAGAGAGAACCATACCTTCAAGACAAAGCCTTTCAAAATTATTGTATAGGATGGTAAATACCAAGAGATGATACCCCGTGTCCTCAATTTTAGAATTAACTGTAGGCAGTGAGACTTTATTCTTTCGAACGAAAAGGAGCACAAGAATAATTTTGTCAAAACTATTTATATTTTTTTAAATTTACATTGACTATTAAGCATTATTTTGTATTTGTTTTCGTTGTCATACATTGAATAATATAACTTTTAAAGACAGTTTATGAAAAAAAATTACAACACCAGTTGTTAATCAATTATTTCTCGAAAGACTACTTTTGTCAATTCAAAGGCGATTTGGGTATGAATTCAATGCTCAAACCCCAGAAAAAAATTGTGTGCCATGTATATGTTGTTCGTTTGTATCATTTGCAAAAATCCAGCACATTTTCCCTGCAAAAACTGTTAAAATCATTTGTTGTATCTCAAAATATTCTTTTGGTCGCCATATTGAATTCTGTCTGCACAACCTTTTTTTCGGCGCAGATGGAACCTGCTCCGATCATTGTCCCATTCTGTTTTATTGTCAGTTCTGGGTGTTCCATTAGTTCGATTTGATTGGCCTTATTAGATGCCACAGCAGCATTTGATTTAGTATCATATACAAGTTTATAGAGAAAACAGTACTTACCTGGAATAACTGGTAGACTTTCGTCTATTTATTTAATTGAATCAACGAGCA
The DNA here is from genome assembly GCA_002080025.1 of Modiolus philippinarum. Taxonomy (NCBI): domain Eukaryota; kingdom Metazoa; phylum Mollusca; class Bivalvia; order Mytilida; family Modiolidae; genus Modiolus; species Modiolus philippinarum. The sequence continues at coordinate 5,094 of MJUU01006250.1, forward strand.
GTTACTACAGTGAAATGGGAAAACAACCTGTTCATACTATTTCCAGTAAGTAAAGGTGCCAGGCAAGGGGACCTTTTATATCAACGACGTGCTGAACCAAATATACCAATCTGGACTTTGATACCACATTAATATATCATGTATGATATCAACCTGAGCATATAATGCTCTAATATCGACTCGGCTTTCAGGTTATTTTGGTCACAACTAAAGAAAAATACAGTACTGTTGAACATTACAATCTGCAAAATGTGTGGTACATAATTACTCAATGACACAGAATCTTTTACAATTGACAGTCAGGAATTACCACAACCAGACAATTAAATTCACCTAGATATTCAAGATAATAAAGATCCCAAGAAAAGGTGTAAATCAACACATACACAGGCGCGGATCCAGACAATTTGAAAAAGGGATGTCCCGATTAGAGATGAAAATGCGCCGAGAGGAGCGAGGCGCGAAAATTTTTAAAGTTATTTCTTAATAAAACTTCATCATTTTCATTAAAAAAATACATGATTGTCCGAAAAAGGGGGTTCCAACCCCCGGAACCCCCCTTTGGATCCGCCAATGCATACAGAATAATATTCTTAAAGAACGGCGTATTCTTTATGGTCTAATGGAAAAATGGTTTTAATCCAGCATCGAATCTATATTCCATGTTTATTTTATACCAGTCCTGCTATGTGGTTTAGATATATTATTACTTTGTGTGCAACAATTACAATCATTTAAAACATTTCATAAAGATTAATATTAAAACAAATTCTGTCCAACAAACACTGCAAATGCGAGTTGTTCAAAGACAGTTAATTGTCAATGGATTCACAAATAAATCATAGTTTAGTAAAATAAGAATAAAATCATGGCAAAATACCAACTAGGCTCTGCCTTAGACATTCTTGAATCACCGCGGCCAAAAAGAAGATGGAAGATAAGAATTAGTCAGTCTATGATCAAATACTGGAAAAGCCACCATATAAACATGTCCCAATATTTTTCGACAATCTAATGTCTCAACACAGGCAATTATGAACCAGACACTTCACATTTTTCTCTTGTTAGTGTAAGAACTTCAACCAGAGACATCTGTAGAGGCTGAGGGAAACATATCACCTGCAAAATAATAAAACTGCCATCAACCAAAATTAGGTGGATCCTACATGCATGTTTTGCAAAGCTCTCCTGAAACTATGAATGATTTTCTGCTAGATTGTAGAATATGTATATATGTATATGTAAAGTTGCAGTATGACTTTATCATAGATCCCAGTTTTATCCTGTGTGACTGTAACTGCAATGTAGCTATTGTGCCATTTTGCATGAATTTGAGTTTATCTGCAGAGGATTATGCTTTGCTTTACATATGCACAGACTTAGTCACCTAAAACAGTTGCAATATCTAAATTTTGCAAATTTTGTTTAAAACTAAGAAGTATCTCCCTCATGCATAGCTCTGTCCTTGGCTGAATTTTGGCTTTTCTATTTAGGTTCTCTATCAGCTTTAACATGTTTTTTTCGTTAATGGATTTCCAAACGTTTTGGTTCGATCCGCACTGAAGAGACATAAAATGTCGAAATGCGCATATGGAGAAAATAAATTATCAGTAACTTCGCCATTTTGTTATTTGCTATTTCTAAACTAAAGGGCTACGAGAACAAGCACACCACAGGTAGTATTTAGGTGTACAGATTTTACCTTTCACGATTCACGTTAATTTTTATTACTCAAGAACACTAAAGGTGAGCTTATACAGACTGAAGTTTCTACAAGACACATTTGTTCAATAAAAACGTTTTTCAAATTTCACCAATTTTAACAACTCCGTTACGTAATACTATATGTTGGTCATTGGCTTGTCCTTGTCTTCTTATAAAATTTTAGTTTCTTGATATTTGGGTTATTGGATGTGGTTTGTTTCCATTGATTTATTCACTTTTTTACCTTTTTGGGGTCAATTAGGGCTTGCTATATTGTGTGAGGTTCCTCATTGTGTTGAAAACCGTACGTTGACCCCAAAATGCTTTCTTTTTGGATAGTTTTAACCTGGATATGGGATGTTGTCTCCTTGACATTTACCCCATTTCCTTTCCTTTTCATATATATTATGAAGGTTATTTGGTCAATATTGCAATTTCACAGGCGTTTATTACTTCTTAAAATGCGACTTTGTAGCCTTTTTTCGCTGTAACTGGCCAAATTCTCTTGATAATTGTGCAAATTTGACCACAAATAAAATATTTTCATTGACTCAATAGTAGGGTGCCCAAGGTCCAAAAAGGCGCTTAGTTTTCGAGTTGGGGTTAACGGAATTACACATGGCTAATTTTCAGTTTGTTTTAAATAAAAGAACAACTGTTGAATTTAAAATTTTTAGCTGTCGTAGAAAGTTCCTGTTCAATTTTTAAATTTTAAACTATAGGACTTTTCGAAAAAAAGGGGGTCTCGGCATTTAGATACAATCAATCAGTGGTGGAATTGGCTATATGGAGTTTTCTTTCTTTAAAATCTGGGTTTTTAAAATTGACCAATAATTATTTATTTTTTGACTTCATTTAAATTTTTGTATTTAATTAAGTTAAAAAATATAAATATTTGTTAAGTATAATAATTTATAGATATAATGGTCCTAAATTTCCTAATTTTGTTATTTTAGATTTTTATTTACAGTTTTTATATGATAAATTTTATTTCAATATTTAGCATTTCCACGTACTATGTATGTATGGTGATAACCGGGAGTCAAGGTTGTAACAACACTTGACAGGAGAGTTCCATTCTGGGAAAAGATAACAACACTTTTTGAAAAGGGCTATAACAGAGATAAGGATATGGTAACTTTAAAGTTAAAGAAAATAGTAGAATCCTCTAATATGGTGATCAAAAGCTATCTATATGGAAATCTAGATTATTGTCGGGGTAAATTTTAGTCTAAATTAACGATATTTACATTAAATGCGAGTTAACTATGTTTTATTTCCGAAATATTCTAATTTGAACGAAACCACCAATACAAAATGTACATATGTTCCAAATAAGTCAACCGTTACAGAAAAAAAACGCTAAAATTTGAGTAAAACTTCAAAATTGCGGTTGATGTGCCTGCCATTTCAATTTTTTGCTATAGATCTTTATCGATTTTAGATCAAATTCAACCACTGAATTGAGATGCGTATACATTTCTACTCCATTTGAATTTTAGATCGGCTGGTGTATTTGATTATGAATCACTTTCCGATGAATCTAACGTAAATAATTGTGGAATTTCAATTCCATGTATGATCAGCTTTGAATATTTATTGAGATTTTTTAACGTTTTCGTCGTTAAAAAAAGTTTAACTTATTAGGTTTCCTCTAATAATCGTTCGTATTTTCGCCACCATCTTGAATCCATACGCTATTTGTTTGAACATGTCTGCACAGGTGTTCTGACCATAACATAAGAGAAATGCATAGAACCGCTTAGAACAAATAATGAATTTTTCTAATGCTACAAACAGAACACTGCTTATTACGACTACTATAGTTAGGGTTAGGGTTAGTGTTAATGCTAGGGTTAGGTTTAGGGTTAGGTTAGATTGTAGATAGGATAAGGGTTAAATTAGAGATAGGTTAGGAATAGATTATAGTAAGGGTGAGGATAAAATGATGGTTAGGGTTAGATTATAGAAAGGGCTAGGGTTACATTATGGTGAGGTTTAGGGTTAGATAGATAGGGTAAAGGTTAAATTATGGTAAGGTTAGGGTAAAAGTAAGATTATAGATAGGTTAGGGTTAAATTATGGTTAGCGTTAGAGTTACTGTTAGATTATGGTAAGTATTAAGGTTATAGTTTGTAAGGGTTATAGCTTTATTATAAATAGTGTTAGGGTTAAATTATGGTCACGGTTAAATATGATAATCGCTTACACCGCAACCACCTCCAGCACCACCACCACCACCCAGCCATAGCCTACCACCACCACCACCACCACCGAATAGTGAAATGAGCACGCGAGCACTGTCAAAACGATACCGGTGAGCAAATCGTGAGTGGTGTGAACAACTCATGAGTCAAGTGAGCAGTCGTTAGTAGTTACATTAAACAAGAAAATCCGTACCTGAAGAAGCTCACTAATACGATTGTCGTCCTTACATCCATTAGAAAAGCAAAATTACCACGATAACCACTATTACCACCACCACCACCACCACCACAATAGCCTATCACCCGCCACCACCATCACCAACGAATACTGAAATGAGCACGAGAGCACAACTAAAATAGACTCGTGAGCGTATTTAAGATAGAACTAAACATAGTTAAGGTTAAAAATATAATAAGACATCCAATAAGGAATATCATTTAGATAAAATTATTGCAACGTTAAAACGGATGTGTTTTTGGGACAAAATGGATTGAAGGGGTACAGAATACTGAACAATCAAATCGCAGTTCAGCGATTGTAAGAAGAAGAGGACAATAATTCTAGAGAGGCTTGGAAATTTGCTAAAAGATAAGAGATAGTTTAATACAATATTGGATTATGACCTACCATCGACTGAAGATAGCAACGACTCCATGTAAAGGATAGGCAAAAGACAGTTGGGATAGGGAAGGAGGGGTACTGCAGCCTATAATGTATAGTTATAGCCAGTCACAAGTCTGGTGAAACGCAGAGTGACCCTTCATGGATTGAGAAAATAATTGCTGGAATCAATTGAAATATTTCATATCACTACCACCACCACAATAGCCTATTATCCAACCACCACCGCCGCCGCCGCCGCCGCCGCTTTACCACCAATGGACACTACATCACCGCCGCCGCCGCCGCCGAAAAGTGAAATGAGCACGCGAGCACAACAAAAAACGTACTCGTGAGTCGTATTACCATAGTCGTGAACAAAAAAATAAACTAGTACAAACATCAATAAATCACGAGTTTTCTCGCCTAAGTCTTTGGTAAAATCAACAAACTTGAAAAAGAATGCAGGAAAAATACTAGCAAGAATTATGCCCCCTTCCAAATAATGAACGCAGACGTGAAAGAAGACACCTAGCAACCAACAAGGTGCTTAACAACCATTTGAATGGCCACGATGAACGTGAGAGAAAACACCCACAAATAAAAAACGCGGGAAAATAACTAGCCAGGGTTATCTCCCTTAGTAAAAACAATGAACGCGGACCTGAAAGAAGACACCACTGATCAACAAACAACGACAACTTCCGAAAACATCCGAGTGACCCCGCCCGAGTTGTTCCGAATTTGGAAAATACCCGATTTCCGGGAAATATGGCCGAATAGGGCTTCCAATAAGACCACTTCCGGTCTATACCTGGGGCTACGCCCACTTCCGGTCCCGCATGTACACTGTAGTAAGGTCATACAACACCCCTGCGAATCTTGCACTCTTCCAACAAGTCATTTCCGGTTAACATGGCTACCCACAGTAGCCATGTTTATTTGTTTTAGAAACACACCCACTTCCGGTCTATACCTGGGGCTACGCCCACTTCCGGTCCCGCATGTACACTGTAGTAAGGTCATACATGACCCCTGCGGGGTCTTGCACTCTTTTAACACGTCATTTCCGATTCATATGGCTACCTACAGCGAATAAATACCTACCTCCGGTTGCGCATGCGCAACAATAACACTTCGTGTTCCGGTTATGTGACTTCCGCTTCCGGTCACGTGACTTCAGGTGACGTCATTTCCGGTCTACGTCACTTTCGGTGACATCACTTCCGGCACTACTTCGCACCACCTCCACAAATACGACCTGAACTGTGCTCATATACTACTAACAAGAATTGAGACAGAATGACAAAGACAAAACAAATAAACAAAAATGAACAAGAACGCCACAAAACTAAATCACTAGCTGTGTGAACCCCTATAAAAACTGAGGTATCATCAGGTGCTCCGGAAGAGTAAGCATGATCTGCTCCACGCGTGGCACCCGTCACGGTTTTGTCACAGTCGGTGTTACTCAGTCCGGTAACAAACTCTGGATCTACCCAAAAATATCTGTTCTCATTTGTTCAAATCATGGAGACGACCGTAAAACTTCTGTAGTGACAATTGCAACAGTGACTGAACATACCCTTGATGTATAAGTTTTTGAGACAGTAGTTTCGCTCTGTTGACAAAATCGCTGTACAAACTACAGATACGACAATAGCGAATGATTTGTGAAATATACACGCCATATGCCGGAGAAGTTGGAATATTACTGCTCAAAAACGGGAAGTTCACTATTGGAAAGTCGAAATCATCAAGCTTGTCGTAAAGTTTTGTTTTCAGACGTCCAGAGTTGTCAATGTAGAGGTATAGGTCCAAGTGAAGAACATCATCTATATAACGGAAACTGAAATTAAAGGACTAGCTTATTGTCTTTTTCTGAACTAGCCCTTGTATGAACCTGGATTCATACGAATAAAGAAACAAATCTGCTAAAAGTGGCGCACAATTAGTCCCCATAGGTATCCCTATTGTCTGCTGGAAAACTTGTCCTCCAAATTCTACAAATATGTTATCAATTAAGAATTCCAGCATTGCGATGATATCCCCCCTGTATACTTTTTGTGTGAATTAGTGTGATGTTTAACAAAATAGGAACCATCTTTACCTATCACTAAATATGAATATCTTCTTTCACCCTTTTTAGTACAGAAAGACTGGTGTATTAAATCCCGGAGTACTGACTTTAGCTTATCGTGTGGAAGAGTAGTATAGAGAGTAGAAAAATCAAATGTTTTGACACCGTTGCAGTGGTTAAGTTCAGTTGAAGATAGATATTCTAATAAGTCTTTTGAGTTTTGAGAATCCAAATCTGATTCACTCCACTTGTTGAGTATACTTTATCACTATATATTTTGAGGACATCTTTGACTGCAGTAAGTAATGAAGTGAGGAGCTTAGAGAAGGGTTTTGTTGTGCATTTGACAGACCCAGTAATGTATCCCTGTTTGTATTGGCATTTATGTAATTTGGGTACCAAGTAGATACAAGGCAGATTAAATTCTATCATCGATATAAAGACAAAGTTCATAAATATAATGCAACCTGTAAACTTCTAACCACGGCTGGTATTTCACATCCCTTATTTTACGGTAATGTTTTACATAAGAGTAAAAAAATACTTAAACTCTCCTAACAAACTTATAAAACCTTTAAATCGTCTAATTCACAAGTGTTATAATTACGGTATTGTCGTCATGTCATAACGAATGGCCTTCTTTGGTATTTACATTAATTTTTTGATAGGGTCTTTGCATTTTAACTAAACACATTCTAAATTTCTGAAACCTGTATTGCATGGACACGGGTTATGTATTCCGCTATATGCATGAAATCATTATGCTAAACTCCTCACAGGAAGGGATCTTGGTGGAAGCTGTATCCTGGGGTACATAAAGGTTTTAACCAGTTTATGATAACGAAAACCCTGATGTAATAGTTTTTCAGTTATGAAAGGATTCCGTTCATTAAAATCGCAAACGTTATTACATACTCGAGGAAATCGAACAAGTTGAGATATGTAAACACCATATGATGGCGCTAATGGAACATCGCCATCCAGAAATGGATAATTACATTGTTAACTATGGGAAAAGAAAAATCGTCCCTTGATCATAAATTTTAGTATCTAATTTACCAATCGTTATATCAGAATTGATGTCTAAGAACGGACAATGATGATTATTAGAATTGGCTTTATTCAAAGTAAGTTCTTTAGGGTATATGTCCTTATAATACGTATTGAAGTCGTCATTATTTAAAGTTAAAATATCATCCAAATATCGGAAAGTGTTGTTAAATTTTTCAATTAAATGCTCTTTAGATGGGTCTTTGCTGATGTTGGTCATAAGCTGAGATTCGTAGCAGTACAAAAAGAGGTCCACTATAATTGGTGCACAATTGGTACCCACAGGAATTCCTATGACCTGGCGATAAATAGAGTTACCGAAACGAATGAATTCAATTTATCAAGAACTTCCAATGAATTTTTTGCACTCCAAAAAATGATTGATACCACCGTTTTCATATACTTTGTTACAGAAATTTATAACCAGGTTTTTAATAGCAGTCAAAGTATTAGTGAGTATAATAGAAACATTAGTAGTAGAACAATGACTAGATGACAAAATGAATCTAGACTTATATGGCGTTTTGTGGAGTATAGGAACCCAGTACATGGTTGGAACTGATTTACTATCAGGTTTAGCCTGTAAAGATGTGGTTGTTAGAAAATGTATGTTTGTAATTTCATTTTCCGTTAATTTTGGGTTAATTGAAAAGTATGTGAACTGGTAATTTCTTTTTCGGGTACTTCTATATAATGTTTACGACAATTTATGATAATGTTATTAGCAGCCTTATCAGCTTGGACAAAAAACGAATTCTTTGCTAAATTCTTTAAGTTTCTTTTGGATACGAGAAACGGTGGGTTTATTTTTGTTGTCATGGTGAAATGTTGTTCAAACTGTTTAATTCGGATATCAACAATTTTCATGATAGCATTAAAGATAGAATCCAAAGATTTTTTGTCAACGTGTTCACGTTTAACCCAATTTTTACAATAAGCCTTAAGCGAGTCGTGGATGGTATTACGACAATCTTTCCAATTTATTTTAGAAGGTGGCCTATATTTTGGACCTTTCTCTAAGAAATTAATAAGCCCTTTGTCCTGCAAGATGTTGAGATCTCCTGTGATGACATAGGAGCTAGGAGTATAGGCGTATTTTGAATTGTTGCAATTACATGTATCAGGAACAGAATTGTTAATGTTTATATCTTTACAAACTTTACTGTAATTGGAGACGTACTGCCAGTGGGTTTCTTGTAAACGTTACAAATGATGGGAATTTCTGTATTTTTGGAATAGCCAGGAATTTTTTCTTTAACTGAATGGTCATTTAGAATGCCAGCAATATTTAAAAAACTATTCCTTTGTTGATGTATTTTATCTTAAGAAAATGTTTTTGATGTTGGTCAGGACGATCGATTTTAGGAAAAGGGTTAAAATAGCAGAACGCAATTATTATCTTTGTAGTTTCGTATTTAGGACTAAGGTACGAAATAGTTTCGCATTCATCAAGGATATTGTTTAATTTGGTGGCAGGGTGCGGAACATAATCTTAAAGTTGATGTCGACCATTATTTTTAGAAATGTTAATTAGATCTGCAACAGTGGTGTTGACAGAACGTAATCTACGTTTATTACGTTTAGTTCTACATCCATGAGACCGCTTGTTACGTAGAGGTTTAGAAACAATATCCAAAATATTTACAAAATTGGTTTTAGAAATATTACCAATACCCATTATATTATCATTAAGACCTAAAGGATAGACAGTTTGCAGTTTCTTAATCCAGTTTAGTTCTGCTATTTTTCTCGCTTTATTGAATTTTGAGTGAGATTGTCCTGGTTGTTCAGTAACGACTTCCAAAGGTTGAACTGTAATATGTTTGATATAGTGGTTGTGTTTTTTAAGATGTTGATTTATTATACTTTTATACTTATTGGGTGTATGAAAACGGTACAGGTGTTCCTGAGTCCGTTTAGAAAGATACCGACCAGTTTCACCGACATACTGAATTCCACAGTTATTTCATTTAAGTAAATATACAACATTATTAGTTTTTCACCCAATATCATTGTCAAAATGTAAAGAAAAGGTGCGACTATTAACAGTAGACCTTACTGTAGTTTTATTGACGAGGCGTGAGCATGTAAGTCATTTATTTGCACGGCACTTCTCAATAGAAGGGTAACCACGGTTTTTAATATTGAAAATATTAGCAATTATGACATTTTTAGATAACCGGTTTGGAAGATTGAGACGCGTGGAGACCCTTTGATGATAAATTAATCGTTTTCCGTTTCTGAGTTCCATGTATAAGTGTTGTAAGGATTGGGGTGTTTGGAAAGGTGTAAAGAAAGATGTCTAGAAAACTGAACCCGAACACTTTAGTGGAAATGTGGGAAATAATAAATTAACTAGACGGTACGAGAAATTGAATGCTATCCATCATAAAGTACCCGACATATACGTAAGAAACGAAAACAGTGGACAACAATTATAACAGGGTGTATCCGGATAGCAAACAAAATCTGGCTAAATAACAGAAAGGGGATAAGTATATGATCTTTTAATATATAATGTATCAAAATGGGGAAGAAAGAGAAGTTGTCTCCCGGGCACACACTCCATCAACTCAATCAAAAGAGCATAGGTCTGAAGCACGGGGAGGAATTTAACCGCCTCCACCGGCACGATAGGTAAACTCTGCAAAAAATAGAAAAAGAAGGGAAACGGGGAATGTGTCAAAGAGACAACGACCCAAAGGGGTGTAATAACAACTCAAAGCCACCATAAGATTTTCAGTGAACGGTGAGGAAACCCCACACCCAACGGCAGGTCGGAGTCGGCCCCTAAATAAGAGTGATCAAGTTCAGCGAAATAACATCATCCTTGACTCCTATAGACATAAAGTAAACTAGCTAGAAAACAGACAAGACACACAAAGGCTTAATAAATTTTCTGACTTAGGACAGGCGCAAACATGCTGCGGGGGGGGGGGTTGAACTAGTTTTATTGGACCCAAACCTTCCCCCTAGCCAATGTGATAAATAAAAATACAAAAGTAACAACAGTAAAATTAACAGTTAACTGACATGCCAGCTCCAGACCCATTACCAACTGACAAATTAAGTTAGGTATCCCAGGATACAGCTTCCACCAAGATCCCTTCCTGTGAGGAGTTTAGCATAATCATTTCATGCATATACCGGAATACATAACCTGTGTCATTTTAGAAATTTATAATAGAATGTGTTTAGTTAAAATGCAAAGACCCTATCAAAAAATTAATGTTAATACCAAAGAAGGCCATTCGTAATGACTTGACGACAATACCGGAATTATAACACTTATGAATTAGACGATTTAAAGGTTTTATAAGTTTGTTAGGCGAGTTTAAGTATTTTTTACTCTTATGTAAAACATTACCGTAAAATAAGGGATGCAAAATACCAGCCTTGATTAGATGTTTACAGGTTGCATTGTATTTATGAACTAAGTCTGTATATCGATGATAGAATTTAGTAAAGGTTTTAACCAGTTTATGATTACGAAAACCCTGATGTAACAGTTGTTCAGTTTTGAAAAGATTCCATTCATTAAAATCTCAAACGTTATTATATACTCGGGCAAATCGAACAAGTTGAGATATGTAAACACCATATTAGTAGTTAAGAGAATGACAATTCTGCTACAAGACCATTTTCAAGCAGAAATCCTGCATAAGACCCCAGCCCGGGCCCCGGGATGCAAATAGGTCTTGAGCGAATCGGGGATGCTGAAAAGTGCTGGGAGGCAAGGACCCACCAAAATAGATTAAATTTCGAAATCCAATAATCATGAATTCCGAATCTTCTCAAAATCCGGATCAGCAAATCTGATTGCGGGAAGAGAGCGACGAGGAATTGAGAAAGAGGGCACAGGCTCAAAGGGAGACCAGTGCTAACCGGTTATGAGGTGGCGCGACCTGCCTTGGGAAATATTTCGAGTGGTGGGAGTCAAGGAGACGAAAAGCGGTCAGCTGGAGAGGAAAGGGGGTAGAGACCAAGGTCTGGGCGTGCAGCAGGATAGTCCGGGAAATGTGACAAATATCGCGGGAAAAGTGGCACCTGCTCAAGATCGATAACTATGGAATGAAGAAGTCAAAGAAGTCAAAGAAGAGCGGCGCAACTACTTCGAAGTGGTGATTTGAGGGGCGCCTGGGAGAATCCTTCTTGACGGGGAAACCCATCTGAAAAGACATTTGAGGGTTGGGGATCAGCGAGAGCCTTTGGAATGCTTGGCAGGATCTTCGCTGAAAGGGGGCGAGACGACAGGCTCGGGAGCTGAGACTGATAATATCTGGCCAAGCGGAGAGGATCACGATGATTCTTCTTCTTCTTGGCGATTCGCTTGGCGATCAGCGAGAACACTAGTATGGTCGTAGCGCTCAGGCAAGCGAGGGAACCAAGGGGAAGGGACGCCAAGGCACCAACCCCGGTCAAAGCCGATCCCATGGTGCCGCTGGTAAGCAATAGACTGCTGATGGAGGCCGCAGCAAGGACGATGGAGACCACCTTTTCCAGTCGCTTATAGATGCGAAGCATGCGGGCATATTTCTGGACTACGGACTCTAGGAAATCCTCGGGTCTGGCATTTACTTCCTCGGTCATTTATCTAGGGCCCTAGAGAAGCATGCCAAGGAGGGGAACGTTCTTGAAGGGGCTATTGGGGCTAAGGATCAATTCGGAGCCGTCGTAGAGCTTACCATCGCGCTTCAGATATAAGCCGTCACCCTAGACGATCTCCGGCAGTCGGGCGAGGGGGGGATGAGATATAAGCCCTTCCCGTGAGGCTTTACGCAGCAGACCTGGCCACCTTTTTTGAGGTATAGTCCCGATCCCAAGGCCTTATTGACGGCGACGCCACCCATATCGCCAAGGCTCCCACTCCCAAGGCTAGAAGGACGGTCTTAGCTACCATGGGGAGGGCTCTTATCGCCAGGTCGGCGAGCATCGGGAGGAATCCAACTTCTTTCTTCACTTTCTGCTTCAGCTGGGTGGTGCTAATCTCCAAGATCATTCCTCCTTCATCGACTCGCTTGAGCTTGTTGATCTTCTTGATCTGCCGGTTCATGAGCAGCAACGTATCATTGCCCGAGAGATTCTCATGCGAGAGGCGGATGCTCACGGGGCATGGCTTGCGCTTGACTGCGAGTCTGAACTTATCCTTCTGGCTTGAGCTCAGGTTCAGACCATACTCGGAATACGTCATTTATTTATATATCGCGAAGGTGGAAGCGAATAGTCAAGTGCTCGCCACGGAGATCGATGGGCAGGCCATCCTGATCAGTAATATGCGTCTCCATGCAGTGGATGGTATTCACGGTCACCGGACGATAGATCATATTCTTGGGATTCTGGACGATCTTCATGCCGGGGGAGACGATGGGGAAAAAGCTATAGATCACGGGCTGCTGCACGCCGTCGACGTAGCTCCCACTGATGATATCGCTATTCACCAGGATGCTATTGATGTTGATGATGTTCACGATACTCTCGCTCTCGAAATATCCATTAGTCTTGGCATCGTAGATATAGGTCTTATCGTTGAACCCCAGGACGGTCCGGAGGCTATTGGGGACGTCGAAATTTACTTGGTAGTGCTCTCGCAGGATGAGGACGGCTCTCAGAGTCGCTCGGTTGGCCCCGATGATGATCTTGGCGCCGTGGCCATTTTGACGGCTACGCCTCTGGCTCTCTGCATTGATATCATCGATATCATAAGATCCGACCTTCAGGGCGATGGAGAACCAGCGCGCGCCATCGTCGGGGGAGTATGAGAAGACGTGATTTCTCTCGGGGATATTTGGGGAGCAATAGTAGGTCTCCAGGTTGACCAAGGCCATCTCCTAGCTCTTGGAGGGGTCCAGACGGATGGGTTGATGGAATCGCGTGGAGATCCAGCCGCCCCGTCCAGAGATGACCAGGGAGAATCCACGCTTGGGGCCGTATTCTTGACGATCTGCTGAAGCTCGGTCATTTATATATGGCTCAGTACACGACGCTGATCTTGCGGCCATCTGATTCGAATTGGATGATGCGATCGGATATGACCAAGGCGTAGGCTTGGGTATCGGCGGCTACATGGGATCGAATTTTGCCTTGATATAGACGTCGATCGTCCGATCCTTGAGGCGATCGCTCTGCTTGGAGACGTCAAATACGAAGGGGATGGAGATCCGTAAAGTCGGCCGGGGTGATGCCTGGATTGCTCACCAGGCGGAAATCGGCGGCCTCCTTATAGAGCCTGGAGATCTTCTGATTCGTGAAGGAGGCATTATAATCCGCGGCCGGATATTTCTGGGAATTCAAAGTGACCCAGATATCATTCATGTGGCAATGGTCGAAGATGGCGGGGTTGGCTTCTTCATGCTCACCAGATGATCTACGGCCTTGGTCACGCCCTTCTCCGCTCCCTTGATGGCTGCATTGGTGGCGGCGGTGGTAGCCTTCTTCCCAGGGTCTTGGCGGCGGCAAAAGTGAAGACTCGCCCGATCAGATTCTTCATGGCATCGAATATTTCCCGACCCTCGACCGCATATTTGCGGCGATATCCGTGCTCCGTGAGTAGCATAGTTTATTTAAGTATATTACGATGAAGGCGCTTATATCTGGCATTATTGATATATTTTCCACTTCGGAGGGCGTCAAGGATGACTACGATCTCATTGCGGACGCCGGTATTTCCAGCCTTGAAAACCTCGGCGCATAAATCTAAACGCTCGGTCAGCTGCGTCGGATCTGATGGAAGGAAGAGCATCCCGCTTCCCTTCTTATCCTCATCATAGATATGGAATACGATGGCCTTCCACTTATAGCTGCAGTTGGCCTTGGGCGTCTTGGAGAGGGCGCTATTATTCTGGTAGATCGCATAGTTCTTCTTGAGGATATCGCTGTAAGCGTCCAGATCGTCCATATCGAAATCTTTGGGCCTCTTTATCCCCATGCACTCCCAGAGCCCAGGCGTCCACTTATATAGCTGGCCATTGACCAGGAGATCGTCGCCGTCGAAAATGACCGGAGCATTCCCGATGAAAATTCCGCCATTCTCCGATCTCAGCCCAAAGGTATGATCCGCCTGATTGGTCATACTCATTTGGAGATAATGCTGCGCCCGAGGCCCTAGGATGGTGCCCGGATCCTCTTCGATAGGAAGTGGGTCTGCAAAGTCTGGAGGAGGGGGCAGGCAAGGGCTGTGAGTGGGAGTGGCAGATTCTTGGTGATTTCCAAAGCAGCTTTCTCCTGGGCCTCCACCACGGACTTGAAGAATCTGCCGAGGTCTCGACTTATCCCCAGCTTCTCCAAGCGATCCTTCAGCTGACTCACCTTAATATTCTGCTTCACGTCGCGCAGCGGCTTGGCCAGAGCATCGCGCTGCTCCTTGCTCGAAAAAAAGTGTGCTGGTCCGACCAGCTAGCCGAAGAGCTGCACAAGCCCGTCCGTCGCAAGTTTGAGAAGAGACACGTGGTGGTGAATGGAATGGACGATACCTGGGCCAACGATCTCGCGGATATGAGCGCAGGGATAATCGAGGCTGAAATTTCTCTTGAGTATCATCGACGTCTTCTCCAAGTATGGCTGGCTGGTACCGCTCAATGATAAGGGGATCACGGTGCGCGTTGCCTTACGGACCGTCTTCAAGGATGGCACCCAGCAGAAGCTATGGACGAATAAGAGCTCCGAATTTTATAATCGGGAGGTGAAGGATCTGCTCCGAAAGCAAGAGATCGATCTCTACTCCACGGAGAATGAGGAGAAATCGCTGGAATCGCACCATGAAGGAGAGTATGTTCAAATATTTCTCGGCAAATAGCACACGCACCTACCTTCCCATCCTGGAGGATCTGGTCCGGAAGTAAAATACCTCCAAGCATCGATCCATCAAGATGACTCCCGCCGCCGCCAGCCAGAGGGGGTCTTCTGGAATCTCTACGGATATCTTCCGCCCATGCAGCCGCCGCGATTCGAGACCGGAGATAGGGTCCGGATCGCAAAGAAAGGCATCTTCAAGAAGGGATATACGCCCCGCTGGAAGTCCTCACCGTCTCGCAGGTCCTGGGTACTAAGCCGCCGACCTATCGTCTCAAAGATTTCCAGGGTGAGGAGATCCAGGGATCCTTCTACGAGCCCGAGCTCCAGCGCACCGACCAGGACGTCTATCGCATCGAGGATATCCTGCGGTATCGAACCAGGAGAGGGGTCAAGGATATCTTCGTGAAATGGTTGGGCTATCCTAAGTTTCAATTCAAGGATCAAGCATTCCGACTGGCAATAAGCCATGCCCATCGGCAATCATTCTGGTCTCCTTGAGAGAGACCGCAAAGATTGGGGGAATGATCCCTGGACCTTACCTCTATGGATGAAGATCCAGAATTTTCGTTTCCAGGATGGCAATTTTACTCTGTATAATCATTGCCAGATCTTGCCAGTTCTTGGCGTGCCATCCCTTGGTGACTGGTTTGTCAACTTGGGTCCCCTCTGGAAGGTTGTAAATCGCATTGCCCTGCATATCTAAGTCAACGCCTATCCAGCCGCCATTGGTATTGATAGAGGTCCTTGTTTCTGTAGGGATTTGATCTCCTCCTTCTTCTTGCGACGCATTTCCTCTTCAGCGACTGCTTCACGAATCACTTCGTCGCGGCGTCATTATTCTTTTCCGTATACATGTGATTGACGATGCGATTGAGAATCATATCCAGATCCTCTTCGATCTCAACCTTGCGGAATTTGGAATTTTGAGTGAGATTGTTCTGGCTGTTTAGTAACGATTTCCAAAGGTTGAACTGTAATATGTTTGATATCGTGGTTGTGTTTTTTGAGATGTTGATTGTTTATACTTTTATACTTATTTGGTCTATGAAAATGGTAATGATGTTCCTGAGTCCGTTTAGAAAGATAACGACCAGTTTCACCTACATACTGAATTCCAGTTAGATTTATTTCATTTAAGTAAATATACAACATTATTAGTTTTTCAATATCATTGTCAAAATATAAAGAAAAGGTGCAACCATTAAGAGTAGACCTCACTGTAGTTTTATTGACGAGGCGTGGTTATGTAAGTCATTTATTTGCACGACACTTCTCAATAGAAGGGTAACCACGGTTTTTGATATTGAAAACATTAGCAATTATGACATTTTTAGATAACCGGTTTGGAAGATTGAGACGCGTGGAGACCCTTTGATAATTAATTAATCGTTTTCGATTTCTGAGTTCCATGTATAAGTGTTGTAAGGATTAGGGTGTTTGGAAAGGTGTAAAGAAAACTGTCTAGAAAACTGAACCCGAACACTTTAGTGGAAATGTAGGAAATAATAAATTAACTAGACGGTACGAGAAATTGAATGTTATCCATCATAAAGTACCCGACATATACGTAAGAAACGAAAACAGAAACGAAAACAGTGGACAACAATTATAACAGGGTGTATCTGGATAGCAAACAAAATCTGGCTAAATAACAGAAAGGGGGTAAGTATATGATATTTTAATGTGTAATGTATCAAAATCGGGAATAAAGAGAAGTTGTCGCCCGGACACACACTCCATCAACTGTATATTAAAAGAGCATAGGTCTAAAGCACGGGAGGAATTTAACCGCCTCCACCCGGCACGATAGATAAACACTGCAAAAAATAGAAAAAAAGAAGGGAAACGGGGAAAGTGGCAAAGAGACAACGACCCAAAGGGGAGTAATAACAACTCAAAGCCACCATAAGATCTTCAGTGAACGGTGAGGAAACCCCACACCCAACGGCAGGTCGGAGTGGGCCCCTAAATAAAGAGTTATCAAGTTCAGCGAAATAAACATCATCCTAGACTCCTATATACATAAAGTAAACTAACTAGAAAACAGACAAGACACACGAAGTCTTAATAAATTTCCTGACTTAAGACAGGCGCAAACCTGCTGCGGCGGGGTTAAACTAGTTTTAATGGGCCCAAACCTCCCCCCTAGCCAATGTGATAATTTATAAAAATACAATAGTAACAACAGTAAAATTCAGGTAGCAACAGGGCTGGGTCAATTGTGAAAAATTAAACTGAAAGAACTAGATATACGGACATTAACATGAAATCCCAAAAGACTACTAGCAGTTAACTGACATGCCAGCTCCAGACTTATTACCAACTTACAAATTAAGTTATGTACCCCAGTATAAAGCTTTCACCAAGATCCCTTCCTGTGAGGATGTTAGCATAATCATTTCATGCATATACCGGAATACATAACCCGTGTCCATGCAACACAGATTTTAGAAATTAAGAATGTGTTTAGTTAAAATGCAAAGACCCTATCAAAACATCAATGTTAATACCAAAGAAGGCCATTCCTAATGACTTGACGACAACAAAGGTTTTATAAGTTTGTTGGGCTAGTTTAAGTATTTTTTATGTAAAACATTACCGTA